>PVLC010001561.1:0-21249 GCA_004027655.1 Graphiurus murinus | reverse complement strand
AGCATTCTCTTATTCTCTTTACTCTGCATTCTTTTTTTTTTTTTTTTTGGTGGTGGTACTGAGAATTGAACTCAGGGGGGTTCTGCCTCGAGCTACACCCCAGCTCTACTTTATTTTTTATTTTGAAACAGGGTCTCACTAAGTTGCAAAGGGTCTTGCTAAGTTGCTGAGGCTGGTATCGAACCTGCAATTCTCCTATCTTAGCCTCTCAAGTACTGAGATTATAGGTTTGTGCCGCCACTCCCAATTTCTTTTCTTTTTAAAGCACTCATTGCCATACATTTACTCTCTTATTTATTACCTCTTAACCTCAGTGAAATGTAAGTTCTATTCACTGCTATCAGTGCTTCTTACAAAGTAAAACTTAAACTTTCTGAATGAATGAAGGCACAAAGGAAAGAGGAGACCCAGTGTTGGAGTGAGAATTAAAGATTAGCTGGAAAACACATTTCCTCATTCTTTTTATGTGGTACTGGGGATAGAACCCAGGCTCTCACACAAGCTAGAGAAGTGCTCTACTATTGAACTACACGACAATCCTAAAATATATATATATATATATATATATATATATATATATATATATATATATATATATATATACACACACACACACACACACACACACACACACAGAGTCTTGCTAAGTTTCCCAGGCTGGCCTCAGATTTTCAGTCCTACTGCTTGAGCCTCCGGAGTACCCAGGGTTGCAGGCATGCACCATCATGTCTGGCTCCACTTCTCATTCTTAAAAATAATTAATTTCTTCCTCCCTATGTCTTCCACTACACAAAACAAAACAGATTTCATTTTAGAGGATATTCCTGGTCCCTTGCAAATAGCAAGCAATAATAAGTAATAAAAAAAAAGGCCAGGTAATAAATGAAACAACCCTATGATTCTGCCACCTAACCGGGATGTTGCAGATGGTGGTACAAGAGGCACTGTCTTGCTCTTTTAAGCCGACTGGTCCAGTGGATGCTCCGAGGGCCTGTGGTCGTTTGATTTAAGTGGTCTCAACAGCTGGTTACTCATGACAATAGCGCTATGGTTTGGATGTGGTTTATTCCCCAGTGGATCATGTGCTGCAGACTCGGTCCTTGTTGTGTGGTGGTGATGTGCTGTGACCTTTAAGAGGTGGGGCCTACAGGGAGGTCCTTGGGTTATTTGGGATGTGCCACCAAAGGGATTAAGGCAGTTCTCATGGGACCCCTGAGTTAGTTCTCATGAGAAAACTGTTATAGAAGAATGAGCCTGGCTATTCTCCAGCCTATTTGGCTTTCTGTCTGGCAGTGTGACCTCATTAGAGCTGAGCCCATACTAATGCCACACCCTTGAAGCTCCAGAACAGTGAACTAAATAAACCTCTTGTCTTTATACGTTCCTAGCCTCAGGTATTTTATTATAGTAATGAAATATGGGAGCTAATGCATATGACTATAGACATAAACTAGTATTAGTTTTAAACCGAGCCAAGGTTGGTCTGTACCTCAGAACCATCATGACTCTAAATTAGTGTAAGATAGATAATTCTTCTAAAACAACAGAAAGGGTGAAGGCATTGGTACTAAACTTGGCTAATGTTCATTGAATATAGGTTGAGTATATCTTATCTGAAATGCCTGGGATCAAAGTGTTTCCAATTTTGGATTTTCACCCTACTTGGGGAGATAAAATGAGGTATCTCAGGAATGGAATACAAGTCTAAACATGAAATTCATTATGTTTCATATATACCTTAAGTGCTGGAGGAAATGTTCTACAATATTTTTAATAATTTTGTACTTGAGCGGGGCATGGTGGCTCATGCTTGTAATCCCAATACTTGAGAGGCTGAGACAGGAGGATCACAGGTTCGCAGCCAGCCTCAGCTACTTAGTGAGGCCCTCCAAAACTTAGTGAAATCCTGTTTAAAAAATTAAAAAAATAGGACTGGAGGGGCGTGTAGCTTGGAGGTAGAATGCCCCTGGAATCAATCCCCAGTACCACACACATACACACAAATAATTTTGTTCATGAAATGAAATTTCATGATGTGGCTCTTTCCCCTTGTGGTGTCATGTTGGGTGCTCAAGAAGTTTTTGATTTGGAACCATTCTGGATTGGGGATTTTTGTATTAGGGGTGCTGAGCTTGACCTTCGAATGTGCCAGACGCCACGCTGAGGCCTTCACATGGCTTTCCTTATTTAACTCCAACTCTATTAAGAATATTCTATCTCTCTTTTAAAGATGAGCAACCAAGGATATATAGTGCACCTCAAATAATTCCATGTAAGAATCCGGATTCTCCTCCTTGCAGGACATTTCCTTCATGCTCTTACTAAAGCCTTGTGATGCTCTGAGACGTACCAGGAGTATGTATATAGTGCGATGGAGCTAAAGACGGGAGACAGGAGGTTTGAGGCCAGCTTCAGCAACTCAGTGAGACCATCAGTGTGATGGTTTGGATTTAGAATGTCCTCCCAGCCCTGAAGAAAGCAGGGCTTGTGCTAAGGAAGGGTCCCTGTGGGCGTGGCCTGTGGGACTATATATGCTGTAAGCAAAATGTCCAGTTAAGGAGAGGGAAGCGATTGAAGGATGGGGAGAGTTCCTGTGAGTATCTGCCAGTGGTTTCCCAGAATGTAATGCTCCACTGAAGATGGGCAGCTTTACATCCAGTGGGCCAAGTCCAGCCAGGTCCATTGCTATAGGTGCCATCTCTGGCTGTTTCCCTGGTATAAAGGAAGAGTTGAGTATATAGGGCAGAAAAGCTAAAATATTTGCTATTTTTAGAAGTAGTTTCCTGATCTCTGCCTTAAACCTCTAAATGACAGTCATAGTGGGTAGGACAGTGGCCAAGTCTCTCTCCCTCCAAGGGCCCAGAGCCATCCCCTGTGTCTGCATAGGGGTCCTTGTACACCTGCAACTGAATCTCAGGGAAATGATATCTTCCCCTTTAGCCTACCTCGGGCCCAGACTATGCTGGAGGGAACTGACTGGCTAGGTAGAAGCTACTCTTGGTAAGTCTTTATCAGGGAAAGAAGGTGGTTTGGGTTGAGGGTTTCTTGCTCTCCTATAATCTCAAGTTCCAACGTGCTGTCCTGGTTCTAGAGAGGCTGATAGCTGCCTGCCTTAGCGGAGGGACCTCTGCAGGGAGCTTCCATCAAAGCTTCCCCAAGCTCCTCGGGTCCAACCCAGGGCTGGGGCAGTGGGTGGGATCATGGTGTTTACTACCTTATGAGCTGGGACAGATCCACGCAGCATTCAGAGGAAAGTGACTTAGGGACAAGATTGGTGCGTGGGGTGTGTGTGTGTTTCCAGATAACGTTGGCCTGTCCTCACTGGCAAAAACCACCCACAACTTAGGGTCAGGAGAACTGTCATGGCACCTAAGAATCTGTGGCTCAGCTTTAAGATGCTGCCTGGTATTTTTCAGAACAAAGATCTTGGCCTGACTCTCTGCCCCAGCCCCAGATTGCAGCTGACTCTGTCCTGGGGCAGGACCAGCCCTCCTTAAGACCCCAGCCATCCTTTCCCTCCTACCACAGGGCGTCCAGGAGCATTAAGAATCACACAGGAGCCAGGAGTGGTGGTGCACACTTATAATCCCAGTACTTGAGAGGCTGAAACAGGAGGACTGCAGGTTCTTGGGCCAGACTCAGAACAAGCGGAGGCCCTCCACAACTTAGTGAGACCTTGTTTCCAAAAAAAAGGCAGAGGGTATAGATAATATACTCAGAGGTAAAACTCCCCTGGGGTCAATCCCCAGCAACACACACACACACATACACACACACACACACACACACACACACACACACACACACTCACACAGGAAAAACAAAACAACAAAAACTCCCTTTCTTAGGGATAATGATGTCAACAGACCTTATAACCAAGAGCATCATTTACATGATTTTTTTTGAGGATAGAGTAAGATCTAATTCATTGGGTTTGGGAGGGGGCGCTGGGGGAGGTGGGGGAGTCTGACTCTCAAAAAGCTAGAAAGACTTCTCATTAAAGAGAAGAAATAACTAAATTATGAGCTCTAATAGTCCAAGTCTCTGGTCAGGTTACTACGACATCAGAATCTGAAGATTGCTGAGTAAGAAAATAGAATAAACTCTAGGCAAACTTCAGGAGAGCTGAATTTAAGTCTGTCTTCTTCATACTTGTTTTACCAGCCCTAGCACAGTGGTTGGCACAGTAGGTGCTCAATAAAGTCTGTCATATAAATAAATGATCAAGGGGAATTAGAAGTAATGGCCCAAGTCTAGAAGAGGCAGGCACTTTCTCTCACTAGGGTAGTTCCCATTCTGTGGGCTAAGACCCCTGAGTCCAACAACACCCTGGCCCAATGGTGGTAGGGTGGAACTGCTAAGTTTTGTCCTTATAAGGCTATTTTTTTGCCTTTCCTGGGCTAAGCTCTTTCCCTTCAGCTCTTCACAGCCTTCCTTTTGATGTGTTAATGCATTTAATCAAGTCCTTCTGCCCTCAAGCTAGTCTGTTTATTCCAATCCTGGTAGTAAGAAGGAGTTTTCTCTGGGGAGCTGTGTCTGCTCAGAAGAAGGAGAAAACAGAGCGCATGTTTAAATTCTCAAGCAAAGTCTATGAATAAATTTTAGAAACTTACCCAAATTTTACCTAATCCTCTGCATTTCTTTAAGCATTTCTTTAGGGACAGGGTTTAGATTTAATCAGATTCTTCAAGGGATCAATGACTTTTGTTATGATTCGAGAACAAAATATCCCTCTGACCTCCTGCTCTGGAGGCAGCCATGCTCCGAGGCGGCCCCTGGGGTGTGGCCTCGGGGGCTATATAAGTCCTTCTCCCTTATTCTCTCCTTCTGATATCATGCTGTGAGGACCTATATCCCTCCTTGCTGCTTAGCTGCTGGCATAAAATGGACTATATATATATGGACTGGAATTTTCAGAACTGTAAGCAGATAAATCTTTCTTCCTCTAAGGTGCGGTTGCCAGGTGTTTGGGTCAGAGTAGTGGGAATGCTGACTGAAATAACCACACACCAGGTTTAAGGATTCCATCTTCACCTATAGACTCCAAACCATGGGATCTATTGCACTGCCTCCCATAGGAATTGTCATTTAAGAGCCAACTAGAATAAGAGCCATAGAATCATATGGAGCTTCTGAAACAGACTTATTTTTTCATTTGCTGGAAATTAAGTGAGTACCTACAATATATTGTTCTCATTACTAGACATAGGGATATGAAGGCTAAATTGTATAATTGATCAAGAACTTGTACTCAGGTAGGGGATAAAGACAACATTATTAAATGCTGCCCAGCATCTAATTAGACAGATGTGCATGAGAGGTGCATAAAAGAGAATCTAAGTTATACCAAGTCTTCCAAGAAGGCTTTTGGGGAGACTAAACTCAAGGAAATCTTTTCTGGAGCTCTAGAATGTCCTTTAGTATGACAGACGAGGGTGACAGATGGCAGTAATTCCAGTAGAGAAAACAACATGTATTTAAAGAGGAGCCGTGCAATGATATGACATGCTTTGATTACAGCAGCAGGAGATAAAGTCACAGAGGTACTTTGAACCTTATTTTCAAAGCTAAGAATTTAGTACAGAAGGAGTAATAAGACATGTGCTTTGGAAAGCTCATTTTGTGAGCACTGTCAGATGGATTGGTTAGAACAAGGTAGGGCTGAAGGTTTTAGCAATGGTGATGCACGCTGGGGAGGAAAAAAATGGAGACAGCACTAATTGGAGTATGTTGGTGGAGACAGGGAAATTGACTTAGAGATTAATTGTATATGGGGTAAGAGAAAGTTTTGAAACTTCTGGTGAGTCCTAGTTTCTATGTATAATAATTTGGAAGATAAATACCTCTCATTCACTTAAATAGGTTCAGAAAAAGATTGTGAATATAATTATAAACATGTTTAAAGGAGATTGAGGAGCCTGGAGATATCCAGGTAGAGAGATACTCGACAGACGTTTGCAAGTGGGTCTGAAATCCAGGAAACAAGACAGGTCTAGAAACAGAGACTTGGGAATCTTTAACATGCAGTTGATAGTTCCATTTGGATGAAGGTTCCAGAGAAAATCTTTAGAATGAGAATAAGAAGTAACCAAATGGAGAGTCTAAAGAGTACTGGAACTTAGGGATCAAGGGAAACATGAAGACTCTGGTTAAAAACAAAATGATGAGAAGGAGAGCCAGAGAGACGAAGAAGAGACCCTGAGGCCAATGGGGAAGGAGGTGTCAACAAGGAAGGGTCTGCCATGCCACACTCTGAAGGCAGGACCAGAAAGCCAAAGGCAGAAAGTATTACCAGTTAGGTAAAGGATCCGGTCACTTCACAGGCATTTCTTTTGGCCTGATGGGAATAGAAGCCAGATTGGAGAAGATTGGAAAGGAAACGGGAGATGAGAAAGAAAGCTAAGAAGGTTGGCTAAGAAAAGGAGAACAAAGATTAGTAGGAGAGGTTGTGGAATTTAAAGAAAGGATTGTTTTGTAGTACTGGGAATTGAACCCAGGGCATTCTACCTCCAAGCTACACCCCCAGCTCTATTTCTTATTCATTATTTTTAAAGAGGGTCTCACTAAGTTACAGAAGGCCTCACTAAGTAGCCGAGGCTGGCTGCAAACCTGTGCTCCTCCTGTCTCAGCCTCCTAAGTACTGGGATTACAAGCGTGTGCCATCACACCCAGCCCAAAAGAAAGGATTTTGTTTTAAAGATCAGATGGAATTGAAAGACATTCATTCATTCATTCATTCATTCATTCATTTATTTTCTAGCAGAGTCTGTAGAAGAAGCAATGGAGATCCACTCAGGGATGAAGGGTGTATGGAGGTAGGAGGGCTGGGGTCTAAAAAAATGATACATCGCTGGGCGTGGTGGTGCACGCTTGTAATCCCAGCATTCGGGAGGCTGAGACCGGAGGATCCGGGTTCGCGGCCAGCCTCAGCTACCTAGTGAGGCACTCCGCAACTTAGACTCGGTTTCAAAATAAAGAATAAAAAACAGGGCTGGGGGTATAGCTCGGAGGTAGAATGCCCCTGAGTTCAATCCCCAGTACCGCAAAAAAAAAAAAAAAAAGTGATACATCTTGGCCTTGAAAACCATTATGCTTTGTAATATGATTGTGATTTTTCACCCAGCTACATGATTTTCAGGGCCCAGTGTGAAGTGTAAATACAGGGCCCCTTGTTCTCAATTATCAAGCATTTAAAGACACTGACAGTGGGGTGTTGAACCAAGTCGGGGCTCTTCTAATTGCGGGCCTTTTATGACTGTGCAGTTTGCACATCCAGGAAGCATGCCCTGCAGGAGGGATTTTTCATGGAAGTGGGAAATAAGAGGAGGCAGCTATAATGAGAGAATGTGTGGGAATTTGGAATTGTTCATGAGAGAAACTGGAGAGAGAAGGGACCATGGACTTGAAAGAGAATGACTAAGTAAGGAAGAGAGCCTGGCACTGGTTGGAGAGTATCAATTTGTAAAATATAATTGTGATTTTTCACCACTGACTCTTAAAAGATTAAATATCAAGATTAAACAGTTGGAATGGTAGGAGTGAGAATTTTCTGGATTAAAATGACTGAAGATCAAAGAAGCAAAGGAATAAATAAAAGTTAATGATTAGACTAATTGGAATTAATAGATCCCTGTGGGTGGATGAGGGAAATTACCACATTTAGGAAAGGTGCTTATACAATGCCTGAAAGCAGAACGACCTGTAGAATTGAGATCTAAATGAAGTACAAATGCAAACAAATTGGGAAAAAGAAATGACAGTAGAAAGATTGTGGACTCTGATGGACGGTTGGAATTAAAGATTTCATGTGTGGAGTTCTGGGGTTTGATGAGTTGAGGATCCAGTTGTGTTCAACGGAGGCTGCCTGAAATGATAATAGCTTGACTCACAGAGCATCAAGTCCCAAAGTACTTTAATCTTAAGATCTAATTAGGACACGTTTCCCCTACATGGGAGGAATGTCCTCCACTGCATAAGCAAATTGGGTGTTGATAGATGTTGCTGCATATGGTGTGACAGATGGGGAAAGTCGGGGAACATGAAGTGTTCCCTTGTCACAGAAGTGTTTTCTCTGGATGGTTTTGCTCCTTTATGGGGATCGCTGTGCTTCTTACAGTTCTCACCTCCTCTCCCTCTACTACAGAGGAAGGAGGTGTCAGACACCCCGCTCAGAGGCAGAGGGAGGGCCTGGCCAGCATGTAATTGTCCAAAGAACCACAAAGCCAATTCTTCTCAGATTTCTTTAAATAAATTGATATTTAGCATACATATATAAAGATGCACAAACCACAAGCTTAAGAGCCCATGGGGCCAGTAAAGAAGGGCTCTGTACCCCCTTTTTAGTAACAGCTTTGCTCCAAAAGATAATGACTATCCTGATTCTCACCAGTAAAAATGAGTTTCTCTTGTTTTTTACTTTATAAATAAAGTCACACAGTTATGAACTCTTTGTATTTGGCTTCTTTGTTTACCATTATGTTGGAAAATTCAACCGTGTCTGTTACATCAACTTTAGTTCATTCATTCTGATCATACAATTGTCCTTTGTTATCCATGGGAATTGGTTTGAGAATTTCCTGAGAATACCAAAGTCCATGGATGCTCAGTCCTTTATAGGACTGGCTTAGTATTTGCATGTTACATATGCATATCTTCCTGTCTACTTTAAATTGTCTGCAGGTTACTTAGAATACCTAATACAATGTGTATGCCATGAAAATCATTGTTATATTGTACTGTTAGGGGGAAATGACAAGAAAAATGTATGTATATATTCAGTACATGGCCATTTTTCCCAAATATTTTTCCTCCATAGTGGCCAAACCTATATATAGAAACAGAGGGACAACTGTTTAATATTTCATTGCATGAACATACTATAGTTTGCTTATCCATCCTATTGTTGATAGAAAATCAAGTTGTATCTAGTTTGGGGTCACTTTGTATAGTTTTCTTATATATGTCCTTTATTTAGCATGTATTTCTATTTCTATTGTGTGTGTGTCTAAAGTTAGAATTGCTGATTCCTAGGGTATACATGCATATTCGGCTTTATTAGGTACTGAAAAAGAAGTTTCCAAAATGATTATGTTAATTTTTATTGTCACCAACAGTTCAAGGGAGTCCCAATTGCTCTGCATCTTTTCCAAACTTGTTATTGTCTGTTTTTCTAAAATTTAGTCACTCTTTTGGGTTGTGTAGTATCATACTGTGCTGTTTTCTATTTGTGTTTAATATGCATTTGTTAAATAATGCACTGTGAACCTAGCACTGTGCTGGATTTTGGAGGATATTCCCTATGTATTAGTTAGAACACTCTCCTTACAAGTAAGATAACCTCAGTTGGATCTGGTGTAAGTAAAACAGATTTATTGTCCATATATCTAAGTGGTGGGGAGGAAGCTGAAGCAGGGATCTGAACACTGTTCAGACTGGACTTTCTTGGTCTTTCATTTGTTCCCTCTGAGTTTTAGCTCCATTTTTTTTTTTTTTTCAGTATTGGGAATTGAACTCAGGGGCATTCTACCTCCGAACTATACCCCCAGCCCTATAATTTTTTATTCTTTATTTTGAAACAGGGTCTCACTAAGTTGCAGAGTGCCTTACTAGGTAGCTGAGGTTGGCCACGAACCCAGATCCTCCTGTCTCAGCCTCCCAAATGCTAGGATTACAATTGTGCACCACCACGCCCAGGTTTTAGTTCCATTTTTTCTTACTATAAGCAGTCTTCTTTACAAGGCTGAGCACAGGGACAATGACAGGACTGGACTGTTAACCTAAGAACAAAGAAGGAGAAAAGTAGCCCTTTGTGATCAGTTCTAATGATAAGTACCCTGGAGAAGTGTTCTTATTAAAATAGTGTGGGTCATGCATTCAACTCTGGATCAGACTTGAAAGTCATTGTTGCAGGAACTGGGAGTAAAGATGGCAGGTAAGTTACTGGATTGGCACACCTGGGACAGGAGCCCAATCTTTATCCCATTATTTTGACCCAGGAGACATTGATTATAGGAGAAGATACAAATCCTATTCTACAAACTTAGCTCGGATTGACGAGGCAGCAATTCCTCATAATGAGAATAATAGACATATGATGTTCTCCAGAAAATTTTTTGTTGAAGAGCCAAGCTGGTGTTGTTTGGTAGATTATTTGTAAAAATGGCTGCAGGCAAGCTTGCGGAGAAAAAGAGATGATAAAGGGCTTGGAAGTCTGCTGATTTGTCCCAGGTGAGGCCTCAGACATGTTAGAGAGTATGCAAAGTCAGGAAAGCCAACTCCCCTCAGGAAGCCTGGCTGAGATGGAAGAATCATCCGGCTAAGTCTAGCCTAAATGTCAGCCCATGGAACTGTGAACTAAATATATGTTAATTGATAAATCACTGTGTTTCAGGATTATTTGTTATGTAGCAGTAGCTAACTGATAATACACTTCCCAATTTGTGATTAATATACAAGAAAATTACATAATATATATTTTTAGACCAGAAAGTTATAATTTTGGAAAAACAAAGCATTTACAATTAACAATCTTTAAAACAGCTATATGAAATAGTGTCAAGGTCTTTAAAAAGCACAAAAAGCAAGGGATAATATAATGAGTGTGGTGAGAATAAATATGGTTTTCCCAAAGAACACTTTATAGAGATACAGAGATTTAAGGATGCTTTTGAAGAAATGAGAACATGAAGTACAGAAAATGTAATGAAAGCTATTGCTGATGGGTGATCAAAGAACCCATGCTCAAATATGAGCAGGACAGGTGTAGGAAAAAATAAAAGATGTGAATGGAACTGTGCATGGAGCCAGTGGGTTAACAGCAAGGAGAGAAAAGGGCAATAGGAGAAAAGTACAGCTCTATGACTGAGGGCAGAAGAGGAAAGTATAGGTGGCCAAATTTTGACCCATACTATTTTTTACCATAAACTATTGAAATATGTGTGCAAATATATATAGTGGCATATATAGAAATGGTCCAAGTCCTTTTCTCCTTCCCATATTCATTCTCTCTACAATGCAATTTTTACCTTGGCTAGCCTGGCGATTTACTTTGCACAACAAAACACAAAGGAAAGCATAGTGTGTCAGTTTCAAGCTTAGGCTTCAATAGGCCTTGTATATCCCCACTTATTTTCAGAACCCTACCTCCGCTGTGCAAAAAGCCCACGCTAGCCTCCTGCAGGATGGAAGACACACGCAGCAAAGAAGAGCCCTCAGAGCTATCTCCTGGAGCACCTGCCTCTCACCCCAATCCAACTTGACTGCAGACCACAAATCCAACAGTGAGCTCAGCTAAAATCAGGAAAACTATCCTGTTAAGTCCAGCCCAAAATAATAATCTGCAGAATCATCAGTCAAGTGTAAGTTGTTGCTTGAAGCCACTTAGATTTGAATTTGTTTACTACAGAGCCAAAATGAACTTACTCAGAAGCCAAGATTGAAAACTGGTGATTTCTCATAAACATCTGGGACAATATCTTCCTTTGAAAAAAAGCATATGGAACAGAAATACTAGGCCTGGATTTTTGTCTAAATGTGACCTGAGTGGATCTACTTCTCTTAGATGAGAACTACATAATCTACTTTTCCACAATGCTCACTATTCCCTTTTTTTCTTACACCTGTCTTAATTTACTCATTTACATAGCCTGTTGTGCCCCTATCAGCATTAGTTTGCAGCTATAGTTTAAGTAGTGGGAGCATGTTGGGGGGAAGATTTGGGGCAATAGAATGACATGATAAATGTAATTTTTTAGAAGAATCTTTTTCTTTTTTTTTTTTTTTTTTTGTAGAGGGTAGGACTGGGAATGTGGAGATGGGAAGTTGAGAGCTGAAAGTTACTAGAGAAATATTGGCATGAAGGTATCAGAAAAACTTTATAACTGAATGCTGAGTTATGATAAAGAAAGATATTAGTCAAAGATAATCTCAAAGTGGCTGGAAAATTGGTGTCACTAACATCAATAGGAAAATTATAAAGGGAGCTAGTTTGGGGGGGTAGAATAATGCATTCAGTTTATCCAATAAGTCAAATAGCCCTCTGGGGAAATGAAGCCTATTACAGTATAGTCTAAAATTAATAATATCCACTTTGAATGACGAGTTAATTGTTCAGGGCAGAAAATTTAGTTGACCTCTCAGGATCACAGGGTCTTCTGCCCTACTTAACACAGGCAGTTGAGTATTTTATCTGTTGATGTGTAATAAATCACTCCAAAATTAGTGTCTTAAAATCGCCATAAGCATTTTCTTATTATGTTTCATGGTTCTGAGGGTTATTTGGGCTCAGGGTGGTAGAATGTCTCACTGGACATGGTGGCGTTCAGGACTTCTACCCCAAATATGGTGCCCTGCTACATAGGATATTTTAAGTTGAAAGGACTTGAGAAACAGCATATGCAGGAATGTCGCTCTGACCTTCTCTTGCCTCTTCCCCTGAAGCCAGTCATGAGATCTTATGATCAGGAGGGAAGGAACATTCTTATCTCCAGGATGGGAGATACTGAAAAGAATCTAAACAAATGAGTCTTGATAAGTTTTCCCAAATGATACCTTTCGCTCAGGCTCTTCTTTTTGTCCTGTCACATGTCACCATGACTTTCTATTCTTTGTATAAAAACACCCAAGTTGAGCTACTTCCTCTGACCTTCATTTCCTGATGAGGGCTCCTGAGTCACGCAAAACTTATATTAATTTTCATGTTTTCTATTTTGTGTGTGTGTGGGGGGGGGATGGAGACTGAACCCAGGGGCATTCTACCTCCAAGCTACAGCCCTAGTCCTATTTTTTATTCTTTATTTTGAAACAGGGTCTCACTAAGTTGTAGAGGGCCTCATTAAGTAGCTGGGGCTGGATGGGAACTCCCCGGGTCTCAGACTCCAAAGTACTGGGATTATAAGCATGTGCTCCCACACTCAGCAAGTTTTCTATTTTTAATCTGTCTTTTGGTGCAGTGACCTCAACCAATATACCTATATTCTATATCTATGAATGTATTGAAAGAAATGCTGTATTTCCTCCTCTGTAGGCTGCAGTTAGTCAATGGTGGAGTCATCTGAAGGCTTCCTAAAGCATAAATGTGGTGGTAGATACTGAAACACCATAGAACTTGGACTTCCTCACAACATGGCAGCCAGATCCCAAAGAGCAAGTGCCTAAGACACTAAGGCAGAAGTGAATGCCATTTTAATGACTTCATAGCGTCACCTCCTCTGTATACTATTGGTCAAGGCAATCACAGATAGTCTGTCCAGGTTCAAGAAGAAGTTATAGATTGTACTTCTGGATGGGAGGAGTGTCACTGTCAACACCGTAGTGTAAGTATGGGGAGTGAGGTGTATTGGCACATAACTAATCCCAGCTACTTAAGAAGCTGAAGCAGGAGAGTTGCAAGTTTGAGGATAGCCTGGGCAACTCAGTGAGATCCTGAGACCCAGTCATAAAACAAAACAAAATGAACTGAGGATGTGCCGAGTGGTAGAGTAGCCCTGGGTTCAATCCCAAGTACTATAATAAACAACAACAACATATGGAATGGGATATGTTGGTCATTTTAGGAAAATGTAATCTGCCATACACAGATCCTAGTAACAATTGAAAAGTGGATATAATTCCTGTTTCTTATTTCTGTATGTTTCTAATGATTGAAGAGATTGTGAACCCCAGTGAAAACAAAAGGAAAGGACAGTAGAAAGATTGGAAATTTGGTTTGTTGTCAATGCGATCTAAACTATAAGTTTATAATTCAGACCTGAAATGACTTTCTACCTCAGGACCAAAAATGTAAACTCAGAATACAGAATTCTTGTAATGGGTCATGCCATTAGGGAGCATTTAGCACATTCCTTTGACTCCAGACAAAACTAAATTAAACACATTCCAAGGAGCTTTTTTTAAAATCACCCTGTGTAACATGTATCCATACAAGGAGACTCTTCTGTGATATTTCTTGATTGTGTGCTCCAGGTTCTTCTAAAGAATTCAGGACCTTTACTTTTTAAATGTTTTCAGTGTTCATATTTCCTTCATCATAACTAATCTTATGATATTACTAAAAGCAGGTCTGAATCCAAAATATGCAAACAAATTATATCAACTTCTATGGACTTAAAAATTTACTTAAAGGGCTGGGAATACAGCTCAGTGGTAGCATGTGCAAGGCCCTGAGTTAGATACTCGTAAAACACACACACACACACACACACACACACACACACACACTCAAGCCAAAAACTCATTATTCTCCTAAATTTTTCTCTTTCTTACCTGTCCCCAAGTCTTTTTTTTTTTTTTTTTTGGTGCTGGGGGTGGAACCCAGGGGCATTATACCTTTGAGCTACACCCCCAGCCCTATTTTTTATTCTTTATTTTGAAACAGGGTCTCACTAAGTTGTGAAGGGCCTCACTAAGTAGCTGAGGCTGACCGCAAACCAGAATCCTCCAGTCTCAGCCTCCCAAGTACTGGGATTACAAGCATGTGCCGCTACACCAGGCTCCCAAATCTTAATACTAATTATTCTAGGATCTCTAATTGTAGGACCACATTAATAACCTAGAATGCTTAAATTAGAGTACCTATGTTCAAAGAAAATTTATGTTAAAAGAAAAAGAAAATCCTCATTGGTCTTACTTACAAAACCGTAGGTCAAAGCAGAGGTGCTCAGATGGGTGTCCTCTGTCTTCTGCTCCTGAGTCAGCTGTGTCACTCAGATGCTACCCAGCTCCCTTGGGGTTAACTCAGGACCTCTGGCTCTAGATCCTGGTTAGAAAATTGCTGATGATTTAGATTCTGAGCAGATTGGTGAGAATGATTAGAAGGAGGCACTGGAAGTGCTCTCAGTATATCATTACTATCACAGTCATTATCATCATCATCATCTTTAGAAAACACTAAAACTAAATGTTCATAGCACTCTGAGCAAGGTTGAGTGTAAACTAAATAGTCATTTCATTCTAGGAAGGGGAGCCCAGGCAGGCAAGGAACAGAAAACAAAACACAAGATGTAATAATTTTGGAAATTCATGAATATCAATATTTTTTAACCATCCTATCCAAAGCTCTTACTTTGCTCCAGTCAATAGTTCTGAAAAAATGGAATAGGTTTGGGCAGGGCTGACCTCCCATCTATTATAACTCCAAAGGGAAAGATGCAGGGGCTGGGAAGGGCTGGTGGGCACTTCCTTTTCCAGACATTGACTGCCTGTCCAGGTGTAGTTGAACAGTTCATTACTGAGGCCTGGGAACTCGGTTTAACTGGACTTGTAGCTGAGAATCTTGCTAGAATGTAGATTTTGATTCAGAAGTTCTAGGTTAGGGACAAGACTCTACACTCCTAACAAGCCGCAAGATGATTGATGTTCATGGACCACACTTGGAGGAGAAATAGTCTAGAAAAGCCTCTTTATTGCATTAGAAAGCGTGCATTTAACATGTTACATCCGTCTGACCAGGAAAGGTGATACTTGGGAACTTCTAGCTCATCAATAAGACACAATGCTAGATTCCGTCTCCCTACTAATTCTTAATGGTGGCTAGTTGTATTTGTTATGGATTTTGGTAAAGTATCAGGAAATCTTTGTGTGTGTGGAACTTGTAATGTACATAAAACAAATATGTGTACATATAAAACATTTTTTATTTGCCAAGAATATGCCCTTTCTTATGATATTACAATATAACACTTTATGTAGTATGGAATTACTGCATCTTATACTGTATAGGACTCCCACATTAAAGATGAATTTCCTACTAGACTAATGTAGAACAAATTTCACATTGAAGTTTGAAAATAAAAACAATGCAAAGTAGTAACACAACTTCAGTTCATTCACTCATTAAATTAACAAGTATAAGTCAGGCATAGTGACACAGACTATAATCCCAGTACTTTGAAGGCTGAGACAGGAGGATCCCAAGTTCATAGCCAGACTCATAACTTAGCAAGGCACTTTGCAACTTAATGAGATCCTGTTTCGACATAAAAAAATAAAAATAAAAATAAAAATAGACCTGAGAGTGTAGTTCAGAGGTAGAATGCCCCTGGGTTCAATTCCAGTACAAAAAAAAAATAAAGAGTGTTTTAATAGTATCCATTATATCTCAGGTGTTGCCAGAGAAACAAGATAATGTCCCCATGCTGGACTAGGAGGTGAGGATTCAGAGTCTACTGCAAGAGACAAACACACATTCCTAGTAACATGGCAGGTTTGGTGAGAGATGTCTTCACTGAGTTCCCTTTCCATATCCAAGGAAGAAGCTTAACTCATTATTAAGCATGAGAAGACATCTCATTTACAGACACATTATTGAAACCGTCAACACTGCAGGTTCAAAATGAGAAATCACTCTTGTCCTAGAAAGCATGTGACTGCAACAAATGGCTGTTATCTTAATAAAGGAGAACTTCTAATAGTGAGAAGAAATCAGAACACCTCTTTTACACAGCTTAAGTGGAGTACACGAAGCTGCCAACTGTTAAAAAGCTGCAGGATTCCGACTCCACAAAAATTAACTTTTGTTGTATTTATTTATTATTTATTTATTTCATGGTGTTGAGGATTGAACCCAAGGACATTTTAGCTCTGGGATACACCTCCAGCCTTATTTTGTTTTTTTATTTTGAAACAGTGTCTCACTAAGTTTCTGACAGTCTCACTATGTTGAGGCTAACTTTGTACCTGTGATCCTCCTGTCTCAGCCTCCCAAATACTCAGATTATAGGCATGCACCACCATGCCTAGCTTGTTGTTTAGAATAGTGTATACTTCTTTCTCTTTTTCTGAGATCCTTTACTCAGCATGGAAGTTTGGACTATGAACAATAGTTAAGTTTTTGTTGTTGTTATTTTTCCTCTGGGGTAGGCGGGACTGTTAGAAGTCTTAAAGGGAAGGATAGATTTTGTCTACAAACTGGCATCTTTCCTCTAAAGGTTCTGATAAGTATCAATCGCTCTCTAATTTCCTCAGATCAGTAACTGGGACAAACCGCCCCAAAATACTTCGAGCACCTGCAGGCTGTCTTTTGGAATTATGCTGTACAATAGAAGGAAGCATTTCCCTGGGTGGTAGAGCGGTAAAGAAGACATCCCTTCAGCTGAGCTGCAGCCTGTCGTCATGACTCAGGGCCTAATTTCATCCTCCGTTGCTTTCTCAGTAGGTGCTGCAGACTACACGAGCCCAGCCAGCAGTCTCAGAGCCTTCCTTTGGATTTGACACCAGGGTGCCCAAGTGATGATCTAATTTGTACTCCAGATAGCTTGGAGGATGCTCTCAGGGGACAGACATTTCAGGCCCTGTTTAGACACTAAGTCAATGAAAGTAGGCAGAGACAAACTGAAGCTCAATTAAGTTTATAAAAGGTACCAACATTGCAGTTCTATGAATGGGATTTAGGGGTGGGATATGAGTCCCAGAAGACAGGTACCTGGTTCCTTGGGACTTGTCATTCTTTCCTCCAAGTTAGTAATCTAGCCCGGTCCAACTTGTCCCCGGTCATCTTTATAACTAACATGTCCTTGTCATACATGGGAAGGAAATCTCTAGTCCTCAATATCGTGCCTGTAGAAATGATACACTTCCCAAAGACACCTCCGTGGTCTGGCACTAGATGAGCCAGGTGTCTTAGCTTGAGCTGCTATTAAAAAAAAGGTACCACTGGCTGATGGCTTAAACAATATACATTTATTGTTCACAGTTTTCAAGGCTGGAAGCCCAAAATCAAGATGGTGGCAGATGTGGGATCCCGTGAGGGTCCTCTTCCTGGTTACAGAGGGCAGCTTCTTGTGTCTTCACATGGCCAAGAGGAAGATTCTTGCTCATGTTTTTTCTTGTAAGGATACAGTCTTGCCATGGGGGTGATGCTCTTTTAACCTAAGTACCTCACACAGGCCCTACCTCCAAATACTGTTACCCTGGGGAGTAAGGCTTCCACATAGGAATTTGAGAGGGAGACAAAATTAGCAGGTAGGAGGCCTTAATATATTTCTTAGGGAACAGGATATAAATGCGAAAACAAATTTAAGAAAAAAACCTACCTAGGTAACCTAAGTCCTTTCCAACCCTGATCACTACTGAGAATCCACCCAGGCTAACAGAGTAGCCATTTGCATCTAGATTTCATTGTTAGTACATCATTTGAAACCCTGACAATGATGCTTTGAAGTGGAAAATTTTTATCCTTGATTTATAGGAAATAGGTTCATAAAAACAAAGAAACGTGTCCAAATTCAAACAGCTAGCTAGTAATAGGACCAAGATTTGAACCAGTCTGTAGCTTGAAGTCTTCCTCCCTGTCTACCCCCCCCCCCCAACAGGGTCTCACTACTTGCTGAGACTGACCTAGAACCTGCCATCCTCCTGTCTTAGACTCCCAAGCACTGGGATTACAGGCATCTGCTGCCACTCCCAGCTCTAGTTCTTTTTCTTAACCACAGAGCACAACTTTGAATACAATACCTGACAAGGGGAACTCTGGCTGATGTAAGACCTAGTGCCTGTCAGAGGCCTGGAAATCAACTGCAGCCAGTCTGACCACAGCGTACCTTCCCCTATATATACTCCCTGACACTCTTCTTCCAGAGCATCTCCTATTCATTTGTTCAGGGCCAGACCTTTAAAAATGATTTTTTTGGAGAAACAAATAGAAATAATCAAAAGGAAAGAATTTGGTTAAATAGCTGCTATGGTATGTAGGATTTTGAGAAGATAGGGAATATCTTTTTTTTTTTATTAACAATGTTTTTTTTAATAACAATGTTATTTAAAAAATTGCATGTACTTTTGACATCACTTTGAATCATCCTAGAAGATTTTAATTAATTTACATTTGTTTCTTTGCTGAGAGATTTGTATTTCTTTGGAATATGATCATGTGCCAAGACTGGGAACTAAGTGGACAATTATCTTTGGTTGCACAGTTATTAATGAACCAAACAGCCTGGATGGGGTCATACACTTTGCCAGTCTGATTCTGACTGATACCTATTATCTAAAATTTCATGCTGATTTTTCATGAATCTACTGCAAAATATTAGGTAATATGTAGGGCCTTTGTTTTTCCAACTTAGGCTTGAATTGATAACAGGATTACCTCGCCCCATGAGTTCTTCCAAAAAAGGATAATTTACAACAGTTTGTGGTTAAAGAGAAGAAAAGGATATCCTCTATCCCCCCCTGGTCTCCTCTGGACCAGTGACGGTGTTGTTTTCCCTCTCCTTAGAAGTCATCAAAAGGAGAGAAAGAGCCAAGCCATAGTTACAGAAACAAAACAAAACAAAAATCACTCAAAGGCACCATCTTCTTACAGATTTCTAACATTAAATTGTGTTCTGTTCATGTGCCCCAGAAGTGAGACTGCACATAGTATGGCTGCAGAATTGACCTAAGGATTGTGTTCCACGTAGAGCAGTTTGCATGGGAACAGGGACCTAAGACAACCGGGGAAAGAGGCCTCCAAGGCAGGGTGCAAACAGGGTGGAAAAACCTCATGGTCACTGCTCCTGAGTAATTACTTAAACATCTTAAATGAGGCATTTTGAATGTCTTCAGCAAGGTCATTAGCTGTGCATGGAGGCAAGGCTTATTTTTAAAGTTTTGACGTAGCCATGGAATGCTTTGTTCCTAATTTAGAGTATTTGACCTGAGAGTTCCAAGTCTTCAGCATCTGCTGCCACTTACCACGTGTTCTGCTCACAGCAGGCCAAAATCCACTGTGGTGAAGTCCCAGAGTCCCACAGCTCCACAGGGAGCCAGGGAGGCCTGGGAGAGAGGTTGTTTGGGGGACTGTTGAGAAAAGAACCCAGCTTTAAAAAAAGACATTTGGGGTATGCGACTTGGGATTAATTTCAACAAGTATTCATTTTTTTCCCCTTTCCATTGTGGGTGGAGTGGATTTCCTGGCCTTTAGGCGTTAGGGTTTGGCCATGCGACTCACTTTGGCCAATGAAAAATTAGCAAATGTAAGGGGAACAGAGACCTTGATTGAACTTTTGCAGTTAGACTTGATTCTTGCATTCTTATGATAGGTTATGGGAGGAAATATTGCTGAGCTCCTTCTCCCAGAGTTTCAGTAAAAACATCAGGGAAGAAGAATTGAATCTAATCCATAGCTAGCTGACGCACAGTTGAGCCATCCAGCTGAGCCCAGGATAGATTAGCCAACCCCTAGATCTGTGATTGTGATAGTAATGCTTACTGTTATGTTATTTGGGTATTTGTTACATAGCATTATTACAACTACTGACTAATACATAAAGTTGATTATTTGCATTTTTTTCTGCACGTGGGTGGACATCTATGTAAACTACCACAATATTTTAAAACTCCTTCACACAAGATATTAAAAGGGAGCTTTGATTAGTTTCAGTCTGGTATTCTGAGATAAAAGAATGGCTTGTGACACAGTGGACTTCTCTCTAATGAAGATGACATCTTCCCCCAATGTAAGCCTACTGGAGAGCCAGGATTGGCTGGCAGTAGGGTATTCATATTAACTGATTTGGGCCCATAAGTTTGGAGTGTTCATTGAAATCCTCTCATCCAAGATACTACCTTACAAATTGTCTGAAAAGGTTTGAGTTTAACTTGAAAATTTCAGATTTTTAACTTATTTTGAAAAAAAAAAAACCAATGTATTGGAAAAGATGGAGCTTCTATTTATTTCTTATGATAAATATGGGCTCCAGGTATTTGTTCCTTCTAGTCTGAGTGTGTGATTTTCAGTGTGCTGATATCCCTGTCGTCTTGTCTTCTTCTCCTTGTCTTTCTCCCTCTCCCCCTGCCCCCCTCCTTCTTCTTCTTCATACTGAGTATTGAACCCAGGGACATCCTATCTCTGAGCTATACCCACAGTTCTTTTTATTTTTTAAACAGAATCTCACCAAGTTGATGAGGCTATCCTTGAACCTGGGGTCCTTCTGTCTCAGGGTCCCAAATACTGAGATTACAAGTGTGCATCACCACGCCTGGCTGCCATCTTCTTTTCCTCATTCAGTTCAGCTGTCTCAGGTGTCACTTGCCTTATCCTAGCAGCACTGACAGTACCATCCTAGTTGATACCTCCTTTCTTGGGATAATATATCAATTTGCATTTTAAAAATATGGGGCTGTGCTTGGCAGTTAGTACTGGCTTTTATCTGGGACCTCAGCTTCGTCTGTCATCTAGAGGACCTCATATGGCTGCTTCATGTGCTTGATGTGCTGCTTCATGGTCTTGGCATGCACAAAGCATTGTGATCCCTGGGTAACCGACTTCTT
>PVLC010001560.1:0-139085 GCA_004027655.1 Graphiurus murinus | reverse complement strand
TACTGGGGATTGAACTCAGGGGCATTCTACCTCCGAGCTACACCCCCAGCCCCATTTTTTATTCTTTATTTTGAAACCGAGTCTCACTAAGTTGCGGAGTGCCTCACTAGGTAGCTGAGGCTGGCCGCGAACCCGGATCCTCCGGTCTCAGCCTCCCGAATGCTGGGATTACAAGCGTGCGCCACCACGCCCGGCTAGCTCTATTTTTTATTCTTTATTTTGAAACAGGACCTTACTCAGTAGTTGAGGCTGGACAGAAACCTGTGATCCTCCGCTCTTCCCACCTCCCAAGTACTGGTATTAGAAGCATGCACCACCGCGCTTGGCTAGTGGAGTTTTTTTCAGCAAAAGGATAAGCAAGAAAATGGCTATGAAACAATGATTTGTCTGAGTGTCATATGAGACTATGGCTAAAATCGCTGACATTCTCTTTCATCACATACCTAAACAAAAGCCAAGACAAAATAAAGAGAGTGAGAGAAAGTGAAATACCAATTAAGTTAATTATTGAAAAGACCATCCTGGGAAATGTGTCAAAGGCAGTTCTCCTTGGTCTACTTGAGATATAAGAGAAGAAGGTAGAGGATGGGCTCGGGGTATACAGCAGTCATTAGAAAAGGCACAGACTCACAGACTCACAGAGGACATCCCTTATTATTACTGTCCTGGAGGATCCTTCTACAGATGCATGCACAGCTGCTCTCAGTGTAAAGAAGAAAAAAGTGAAGGAGAGTCTGGCAAATCCGATAAAGATGGATGGAGAGGATTGAGACAAAGGCACCTGCCGGCACTGTGTCAGTTCCCACTCTCCAGCTCAAAAACAAACTCATTAATTATCTACCAGCCAGGGCTGAAATAGCCCCAGTGTAAACACCCCCACACACCGGCTCTCAGTGAGACAAACAGCCCCGAGGTACCCACGCTGTGGGCTCTGGCTGCCAACAGAATGCATAACCAGCTCTACTGGGGCCAAGAACAATCTCCCCAAAGGACGCAGACTCCAGACAGTAAAGCTTCACCCAGAACTCTCATTATTTCACATTTGTGTAAGATTTTCAGACAAAGCAGATCCCCAGCTTTCTTCTCAAGCCTTTCATTCATTCTCTGCATTATTTTCAACCAAGTTCTTCAGACAGAACAAAGAAATTAATTTATTTCCATCACTCACCTTCTCTCTCTCTCTCTCTCTCTCTCTCTCTCTCTCTCTCTCTCTCTCTCACACACACACACACACACACACACACACACACACACACACACACACATACTTTTCCTGTCTTGCTGATGCCCTCCAATACTTATAGATTATGAGCTTGTAGAAGGCACAGGCCAACTTTTAGACAATAGATATGTTATTTCACCCCAAATATAGTCCTAGTCCTCTCCCTATGAGGACAGGCCCACCTTCATCTTGGCTGCTTAAAAAACATGTGTTCCTCATCCTCTGCCATTCACTCACTGTTCCTTGATTCCCTCATGCACAACTGCTGAGTCCTCTGAATTCTAGATCTTACTGCCTGTGTCTTCTTTCAATCCCTGTTAGTATCACTCTAGCTCCATCACTGCTATATCTGGCATGAGTTTCTGCAGCAGGTCTTCCTGAGACCACTCTGTGTTCCTCCAAGACATTCTTTGCATGATAGTCAAAAACATCATTCAAAAACACAAAAGTAAAAATGTAATTTCTTTGTTTAAAATTCTTCATTACTCCCATTGACTTGTTGACAGTAATTAAATAAATTCTTTAACTGGATCTACAAGGTCCTTTATAATATGCTTAATAATCTTTTCCCCTCCCCTTTATATCTTCAGCCCAATTCATTCCATCTCATTGTGTTCTATGCTCTAGCCATGTCAAGTTACTTTTTCTTCTTCAGAAGCATCTACTCTTTCTTTCTTCCAGGCCTCCAAAGATCCTCAGCATTCCCTTACCTGAGAACATGCTTTTCTCTACCTCTTCACCTGGCAAACTCCTATTCTTCCACTTTGGGCAAATATTTTACTTCTTCCAAGAAGCTTTCTCTGATGGACTTTCCTGAAAATCTTCATTGGGAGTGCCTCCCATAAAGTACAATAGGGTCCTTCTCACAACAAACTAACTGCCTATTTTTCTTATCTATTCTACACTGGATGAGTCTTTTGAGAGCAAGGATGCTCTTCACCTTGGCTATAGTTGTAGCATCAGTCCCTACCAAGTACCCAGAACACAGTGGATCCTTTATAAATATCCACTTATCAAGTGACCAGAGGTAAACAACCAAGAAGAGGGTCAGTGAAGGTTATTTGGTTGCAAGCAAGGGAACCCACCTCTGTACTATAAGCAAAAACAAATTCTGGGGTAGGATGTTGAGGACTCAGGTAAGAAATGTGCAAACACCAAGGCGGCTCTAGATGTGTAAGAGGCAAGAATATAGGTGTGTTTATGTATAGAAACAGACAATAAAATGAATGAACACAATTATATCAATTGAGTTCACTCAGCTTGACCCAAATTCAAGATGGCATATAGAATAGACCTCACTCTAATCTGATGTCTCAACTAAGATGACAGAGCCTTTGCTTAACAGCTACAATGGATTGTATGATAAAAGGAAAGTGCAGAGCTGTGAGGAAAGGGACTCCAAGTCAGAGGCCAGCCAGCAAGTGCATATGAACTCACAATTCTGAATTCGTATTAATAATATCTCAGAGGTTAGGTGTCAAGTTTAACCTTGACTCCTAGGGTTGAGGATTTGGTGGAGAAGGAGAAAGAATAAAGCCAGTATAGCACCAGTCTAGTCTAAAGGAATCATGATCCTCTACACAAAAGTCATCCAAAATTGCACCATATATGAGAACCTCAGGAGATTAAGAACATAGAGAAAAGTCAATAATAATTGATGATCCATTGAAATATGGGTTGTGGGATGATTCTTTAACCATCAAGAAATAAAAGTCACATGAAGTAGCTTACTGACTTTCCTTAAAATTAAACTTATGTAAAGTTTTTCTTTTCCTCTTCCTATGAATTAAAGAGAGTCCATAGGTTTCAGTGAAGTGAGAATTTAGAACCCATCCCAAGATGTGTGCACTGAATCTAGAAACTGTGCCTGATATTTTTAAACACATCCTCATGTCTTGTGCTGAATGTAATGGATATTAACGACCAGAATCATACAATTCAGAGTCAAAGCAATCAGGGCTTTGCCATTTATTGACCATGTGACCTTTACAAAGTAATTTCTCTAAGTCTCAGTTTCTTATCTGTACAATAAATACAGCAAAACTTAATGACTTAATGAAAGGGTCCTGTTTGTCATGCAATGTGAACAGATCCTGGTACATAATGAGTACTCAACGCCCATAAATTTAACTAAGTAAATATTTGTTGATTTTGATAGTAATCCTCCCCATGCGCCCTTTGGGTACTGGAGATCAAACCCCAGACCTCACACCTGCTAAGCATGAACTCTTAAACTGACCTACATCCTCATCCCCCCAAAGAGCTTTCTTAACACAAAAATTATTAGGCAATAAAATGCCTTTTCATAATGTACCATAAAAACTGTGTCCTTTTCTATTTAAATTAAAAAAGAGCTCAAACATTTTCTCTCCTTCCTCTCAGCTGCCCCCACCCCTCCTCGGGCAACCAACTCCTGCCTGCTGCCTGAAGCATCTCTTATCTTTTTAAAAGGGAAATTAGACAGCTCAGTAACATTTGGTAGCTGCTACAGAAAGGAGGCTTTGCCAGACTCCACCATCTTTTTCTGTCTGATTTACTGTGGTCCCCAAATATAGGCTGGCTGTTCTTTAGCCTCCTGTATCTATTGGGAAGCTAAAACAAAACATAGATGACTTGTGAAAATGGAAAGGAATTGAAACAAAAAGTAAGTAAGAAGAGGCAATGGCTAGAGATCTAAATTCTTGGTGAGTCCCACACTGTCTGACAGACTCCATCACCGCAGGCTTGGCAGGAAATTTATCCAGCATCCTAAGCCCCAATTTACTAGAGACTGAGAAGCCTTCCAAAGAAGCAAATGCAGCATTATTTGCAAGGCTACTGCTCAGCAACCTAGGAGAGATGCCCCTTAACACAGTCCCATGTATCTTTTAAGGGGCTCCTCAAATCTCACTTTTTGATAGTATCATTATCCTCATTACCATCTCCCTGGAACATCACTCTGTCAGTCAAGACTCCCTATTAGGTCCTTACCTTCAGCAACCTCTCCTTCATCTTCCTCAGAGACTGACACTCTTGAAAGAAGTTAATAACTTTGCTCTCTGAGAAAATAATAAGTCAATATCTGAGATGACCTAGCTGTTTTCACGGATCTAGAAGAGGATGAAGAAAGACTAGCATAGAGTTAGATTCCATCCATTAGTGGTCAAATACAATGAATAGAAGGACTTGAGGAGCACAGAGTGAACGAGACAAAGATCAAGATAGGAAGGAGAAAGAGCGAATGGAAATCCAATGAGATAAACAAACCAGAGTAGTCCCAAAGAAGAGAACCACAAGCCACTGCTGCTGAGGCTACTTGGAGAAACAGATGTTTCCCCGCAAATGCCACATGAACTTGAGGAAAACAAAAATGCCAGATGGTCTACTTAAGGAATGTTAGCTTCAGGTTCTTAAAAGTACTCACTACAGCCTGGTGTGGTGGTGCATGCCTTTAACCTCAGTACTAGGAAGACTGAGACAGGAAGATTGCAGGTTCATGGCCAACCTCAGCAACTTAGTGAGATCCTCTGCAACTTAGTGAGACCCTGTTTAAAAATACAAAATAAAATAGGACTGAGGGTGCAGCTCAGAGGTAGGAAGCCCCTGGATTCAATTGTCAGTAACGCACACACACACACACACACACACACACACACACACACACACAAACACGCACAGCAATTAAAACATAAAATGAGCTGAGAGTGTACCTCTGAGGCAGAATGCCCCCGGTTCAATCCTTAGTACCATAAAAATAAAAGAAAAAGTATTCACAACCCCATGATGATCTGTAATCATTCCATGTTATGCTAATATGACCGTATAGCAAGTCATTCCATCTGTTGTATCTTTTTGAAAGAAAGAAAACTGTAAATTGTGATTTCCTTGAAAATAGGGTTAGGTCTTACTTATCATCATATTCCTACCACATTCTATAATCTCTGTCTTGGTGTTTGCTGAATGGAAGAAACAATAGATTGACAGGACACATTAAAATAGTCCTTAACCAAAGTTATTTCAGCTATCTATTTGAATAGGGCTGAAAGCTAGCATACCTCCTTCCTGTTCTCTAGCAGAAACCTCTGCTTTGCTATCCCTTTCTTGGATCAGCTGCTTTCCACATTTAATAGTAAAACTAATAAATCTCAAACATAAGGTCTCTCCAGATTCCAAATCCCATGCTCATCCAGGATGTGAAGGGCCAGAAACATGAACAGTGTTGAGGTTTTACGTCCTTTTCCCTCACACAAAAATATCTTCATTTAGCATCTATTGCTCCTTAACCTAAAGACCTAAGAAAACCTATTTTTAAAGGAAGGCCTTCCAGTAAAATAATCAATGGAGATATTTATTTTTTTAAAAAAAGTTCTTTCTTACTACTACATTGGACCTAATTAACCATAATCTAAAATCTAGTTTTCTCCTTTTAAACAAGTTTCTCAAAATATTCTACTGAATAGTATGAGCGAGAATCATTGTCTTAAGGAAATGAGACCAAGAAAACAAGAAAGGAGGGGACTGGGGATGTAGCTCAGTGGTAGGGCACTTGCCTGGCATGTGTGAGATCCAGGGTTCCATCCCCAGCATCACAAAAGAATAAAAAGAGAGGAAATAAGGGGGATTATGTTGTGGGTATAATTTTAAGGGAGATCATGCCATGTTCCAGGTACTGTACAAGAAAATACAAAATATGTAAGATATGTGGGGGAAAATGATGAAATGTTGAAAGTAAAAGTGTGAAAAAATACGTTACCCCAAAATACCAATTCAAAAAATACTAATGCTAATAACATAATAATGTAACAAGTCCCTTCTCTCCCAATCATGAGCTAAAAGTTCTTTTGAAATCTAAAGTTCTATAATGATCAGTAATAGGAGAAACCTTGAACAGAATAACTAGGTATAAATCCTGACTCTACCTACCAGCTGCATAAGGGGGCATGTCACTTAACTCCCTGGTCTCAGTTTTCCTGTGAACTGGTTTAAACTGTGAAACAACCATGTATAAGTAATTCTACACTATTTTTATAATTAGTACTTTTCTGCATTATATAATGCTAATAAATGTGTGCAGAAACTGTAAACAGCACATATGATTACAAGCACTATAGAGATGCAAAATATTGTTACAATAATGTAGCTAATATTTATTGAATAATTATTGTGCATCACAAACAATGCAAATTGTTTAAAATGTATTTATTTGTCATTGTTACAGCAATTCTACAGGGGAGCTTCTGCCACTGTCCCTGTTTTATAAGCCAGAAACCCAGAAAGGTCAAGCAGCGCTCCCAAGCTCACACAGTCAGTGACAGATGTGAGATTTTAATGGAGGCAATTTGATTCCAGAGTACATACTTTTAATATAACCCCATAAGAAATGAATTTCATAATCAAAAACTTCTCCAGTCGCAAGAATAAGGAAGCTACTTTCAACGAGTAGTTCCAGCTTTGGCACTTCTTCTTTATCTGTTTGGAATAACTTCCTTCCCAAACCATTCATTCTACTGTTTGACCAGTTCACGATGTACATTTTTTACTATCATCCCTTTACCCAAGACTTGAGTCACAAATGCACAAGCTAAACCACATGATGTGGGGTGATGGGTTCCCTCAGCTCCATGTACCTTTCTAGTCACTGACTCACTTCTGTTCTTTGCTTCACAACATAGCTTTCTGAAAGAGTTTTCTCCATACCTTCACCTCCTAAAGATTACCTGTGGCTTCCACAGTTTTATAATGCAATGAACATTTTTCATCCTTTGTCTTTTTGTGGTATTAGGAACTCTTACCAACTCTCTCTTTGAAATTCTGTCCTCCTCTGACTTTTGTGCATGACCTGGTTTCCCACTGTGTCTCCAGTGGCTCGATTTCAGAGTTCTTCATGACATCCTTGTCATCTATGATCTCCAGCATCTACTGCTAAACATCTACTCACTAAATATGCTTTCCCTGAAACAACTTACCTGATGTCCAGGTCTAAATTTTTGGAAGATCTCCCAGATCAATATAACCAACAGTCCTTGAATAATATACAGGTGCCTCAGATTTAACTGCTCTAAGAAGAAACTCATTTCTCCATTCCCCAACCTCTCACTCTTATTGAGTTTACCATACTAATAGCCCAGAAATAATTTTCTTTTCTCCTTCATATTTGCAAGCACCCATTTTCTGGTCTTGTCTACTCCATTTCCTCAGTATGTCTGGCCTCCTTTTTCTCCCTTGCCTAGATACCATCTCCACACTCCTTCTAAAATCATCTTGTCCTTTTCCAATGCATTCTCAATGCTTCTATTAGAATGACTATTCTAAAATACAAGTATTTCAAGGTGTTCTTGGACTTAAAATCTTCCTGGGGCACTCCATTGCTTTTGGATAACTCTTAACCTCCTGCCTTAACAGGGCATTCTAAACTAGGAAGCTCATAATTTGATCTGTACCTTCCTGTCTCCCATTTGACCTCTCACCACTCCCCTTTGTTGCACGGACTACATATAATCAAATAAAACCATCTGCAGTTTGCTATTCTTTTTCATGAACCTTAAAAAAAATACCCTCTCAACTCAAAATTCTCTGACCTCATGCTCACTGCTTCACATTGCTAAATTTTGTTCCTCATTTTAAGTCATAGCTTAACTTCCTTTTCCAGAATGTTTTCTCTGGCTCCCTTCTCTACACTTCCAAAAAGAGCTTAGAAGTCCCTTTTATTTATTGCATAGTATTCTATGTTTTTTTTCTGTATAACTGTGCATTGTTCTCTCTTGTGGGCATGCTTCCTTCCCTCCCCCCTCCCGAGACTGTGAGTTCCTTAAGGTTTGGTTAGAATTTATTTCTCCTCTCTATTCTCAGCCATTAGCAAAGTGCATGGAAAATAGAAGATATTCAATATGGACTTCCTAAATGAATAAATAGATGAGTGAATAAATGATATAACAAAGAGAATCATTTGGGTATAGCTCCTGAGGCCAGAAATGCTGTGCCTGGCAACCAGGTTTCCACATCATCTACAGTTGCTAGAACAGCACAATGCAGAGCTATTTACTTTCCCCTAAAAATATAAACTCTCTCCAAAGCTGTGTTTGTGCAAAGACTGCAATGAAAGAAGCACTTGTTTAAATAGAAAGGTCTCTGGCAATTAGCAAACATGGGACAGATACAAAATCCACTAACTTTCCAGGGGCTTTTGTGTTCACAGTTAGATGTATGGAAAAGCTTATGAAGAATGAGATTCTTTCCTCACAGAAAATGAAAACAATTTATTTGAATAGCAATGTCTCTCATCATCAGGCCTGCAGTCTAGAAAATCAGAGTTTGGATTTCTCTTAAAAAATAATCCTGACGGTCTGGGTCAAGAGTGGACAGGGATCTCCTGGATTTCCATTCACTTCAAAAAGAAAAGGCTTTTCTTGCCCCCAAGTAGACTAGAAAACAAAGTCGAGGTTTGCAGGCAAGCTTTTACAGGGTCTAGTACAGCTCTTACTGACGTGGCAAAGGGGCTGAAAATGTGTGGAGCAAACATTTGGGGTCTGTGTGCCGATGTTGACGCATGTGGCTACAGAAGTAAAAGTGCACACACAACCTTTCCCTTCTTACCTGTCTGCACCGGGTGAAAAGAATGATTCTATGGCCAAGCAACACCCCTGCTCGCCACTCCACTGCAGCATCCAGGGAAAGGACATTCCTTTACTGCCTTGAGCCCCAGCTGCACTCTGCAAAGCCAGGGAGTAGATTCAATAATTTTCAAGGACTATTCCAGTTCCAACTCTCTGTGATTCTCTGAGAATCACTTATTTTAATGATCTGTCTTTATACTAACGAGTAAAAATGAGCTGGGTGCGGTGGCACATACCTGTAATCCCCGTATCTGGGAAGATATCAGGTTCAAAGCCTGTCTCAGCAACTTAGTGAGACCCTCAACAACTTAATGAGACTCTGTTTCAAAACAGTGTTAATTTAAAAAGGAAAAGGGGCTGGGGGGCATTTCAGCAAAATTAAAATAAATATTTGCAGTCAGAGAACTTGGATTTGAATCCTGTCTTTACCATGTATTTGATGAGTCATCTTTGGTGAATCTCTTAGCCTCCCTGAGTCCTCAGTCTTAAAGAAAAACTGAACTTGCCTACTTCAAAGAGTTTTTTTGTGTGTGAAGATCCAGTTATAACAGCTCAACAGCAATGCCTTATTCATCTTTGTATCTGTGGTGCCCGAGTAACTGAGCGAGTGAATGAAAGAGGCCTTCATAGCCAAACATGTCTTTATTTTGGCAGGCATAAATACAAGCCTACATGTCAAGACAGAAACATATCTAAATGACAATAATGCCGCTCCACAAAGAGTGACATGAGATCACCTGCCATTCCCTTCAGACACATCTCAGTTGGGAGACCTCTTAGCTCTGCCAGGCAGCATGACTTTTCATCTGAGGGGATGACATTGGCCTCTCTTTTGGATTCGAGCTTCCCTGACCCCACCCTGGCACCTGCAGGCCTCCTGGGGCAAGGAGGAGGGGATTTGCAGAAGACATGGAACACCTGTAATCGGTGACTGTGCACAGCCAGGGACAGGGAGGAGGCATGGACCACCTCGCCAGACGGCAGAGCTTTCGTTTGTTCTCATCTGCTGCCCTCCAAGAGCCAGCAATCTGTCAGGCACCAGCTTTATTTGTAGGGGAGGGTCATTAATTTGAATTAATAGCACTGCACTGGCCTGGGCTTCGTTTTGCTTTGTTTCCCTCCTGTGGACACCACAGACTTCTTTGTTGCCTGGTTCTATGAGTGGGAATACACTGTGAACAAGTGTCCAATTAGCCAGGAAAACAAAGTCTGCCCAGATTCCTGCTCCAGGCAGAGGCACCTTTCTCTAAAGCCCAGAGACCACACACCCCACAAGGGCTGTTTCTGTCCAAATCTCTTCTCTCAGGGGTATTCTTGCTATCCCCTATCCTCCTGACCCCTATAATAATCATTCATATCCCTTGAGATGCTATTCTCTCCCACTTCCTCCACAAATGTACCCCTCCTTCCAAGCTATTATGGAAATAATACCCACCACATAGGGGTGTGGTGAGGATCCAACGTGATATATACAAGGGGCTCAGGTTAGCATCTGTCATGGTAGATATTCAACCAATGTGACAACATGACTCTTGAAAGGGCACATCATACCTCATTCCTTTTGCTCTGTGGAGCCATGTTTGGTGTTAAATCACCAAATGTGAACTTCTATGAACAAGACCTCCCTTTCACCAGCAGAGAAAAAGGCTCAGAGAGCTTGTCTGCAGTGAGTTGCTCTTGGGCATATAAGCTCCACAAGAAATTCCTTCCAATATTGAACATGTCTGTATTCAAACACTGGGCTGTTGTCAGGATATATGGGCTTTCAGATACCAGCAGAGCTTGCAAGAAATTATATTGTCACTTTCAATAACTAACAAAGACAGTTCCAGACACCCCATTTTAATCTTGCTGCTCCAGAGAATGATTGCCTACAGGGCTTGCTGTGGTTGAACTTCATGAAGACCCAGAGGTTGTCACTGGACAGCTCTGTGCATGAATTGACAGTGTGAGGACCATCCACCAAGGAAATAGCTGAAGGAAGGCAGGGCTCTTCAAGGGTCCCTTTTTGGAACTCTTGGCTCCAAGGAACATTGGCTTTCTAAAAAGACAAGCACTTTTTGTCACCTTGATGAAGTACAGAAAGGTCTCAGGCATCTGCAGTAGAAAGAGGCCACCATAGGGATCCTGGAACATCAGTAATTCAAACATGTCCTTATACAGCCATCTCTCAATGCCAGTGCATCTGTTGCGATATAGGAAAGGGGTTGCCAACCTGTGAAAGCCCATTATGATTTACTGACAAATCGGAGTGCCTGCAGATTCCCTCCCTCCTCTACTGCCTTTCTCTGCCCTCCCCTTCCCACTAACCCCACCAAACTGCAAAAAAGACCAAGAATGGTGGCTCTAGAGCCAACTGGAAGGAAATTGCTTGTAGCAGGTGGCACCACCTGTCCTCATCTAGTTCCAGCCAAGACAATGCACTCTTCATCATTCAAAACTGTGGGAAAAGTTTAACCAATTCAGCAGGAACTCAGCCTCATCCAGGCAAGAAGAGAGGGAATAGGCAAGGCTTTGGTCTCTGCTAGGTGCCAGTTGAGGAGGGCTGTGGTCAGCAGCATGATTTACCCATCCTCCAGGCTTGCCTCTAGGATCCAGTGGTGAACGATCCTTCTTAAGACTACTTAGCCTCCCAAATGCCAGCTAAGTGCCTTACTGCCTATTGCATGGGAGTCCAGATGCAAGATCTACCACCAGCTTTGATACTTCCCATAGCAGAAGACGCATGAGAGGAGAAGCACACTTCAATACTGTTCCTTTGTGCTGGATTGCCTTCTGACTTCATTGCAATGCCCCTAAACATCTAATCCTGGTAAAAATTACTGAACTCAGATCTTCTACCCTTCCTACTCCCAAATTAATTTTCTTCTCCACATCATTTGTTCCATAGCTTGCTGAATTGCAGTGCTCTCTATGTAATGAGTCTCTAATATTTCAGACTTTCCAGGACACCAATCAGACCACTTATCAGCACTAATTTGCCTTCTGCTCCAAATTCTATTTTTTGCTTGTCCCTGTGGATCTCTCTTCTCTTCAACTAAGAAAGTTACATGCTTTCTGTGGAAGAAGAGAATTTGAAGTGGTCATGCAAGCTGAATACTAGAGTCAGTGGAACTGTATTAGACAACATGAAAATGGTAGGTGTCTAAATAATTGGAGAATTCTTTCCATAATTATCAAAAACCTGTAAGTCCAAATACCAAGCTTTTCTGCCAAATCCCAGGTGTATTCTGGCTTTCTTGGGTCTGCATATTGGAACACATTAGCCTGCGTCCTCTAGAAATTCTGGGCACATCTCTTCATTCTCCAGAGAGGATCAATAACAGCATTAAGTTACTTCCATAAGTGTATGCCGATCACATCCTTGAAGTTTGATCTTGGGAGTGTACAATGTAGATGTGTGCCTTTTAAAACTGTTGAGCTACTGAGAAGTCTTAACAGTGTTGTCTGTCACTCAAGTGACAAGAAAGAGTGTCATGAGCTATATTCGGCATTAACTTGGCCCTTATTAGAGTGTTATGCTCATTTTGGGGATTATAATTTTCCAAAAGGTACAGAGAAACTGGAGAGGGTCCAAGACAGAGCAGTGAACATGATTAAAGGGGTAGAGAGTGAAACCCCAGGAAAAAGGTTAAATGAATATGGGTGATTTATCAAAGGCAGAGGAAAATGAGGGTAGACCAAATGTCTTGAAATAAGGAAGACATTATTTTAAGGAAACCAGAGGCTATTGCTCTCTGATATAAGGGTATATCAAAGAAAGATGGTCTTAGATGATGTTTGAGTATTAGATAGGTCAGTCTGTCCATGTGTTCATTAAATTTTCAAGTAGTTGAAATCAGATAATAAGTTATCAGACTCATTTTTCTGCTATATTCAAGAAAGAAATTATTCCCATCTATATCAGATTGTTTAATATTTGTAATAATTCTGAGATAAAGAAATTGAGTTCCCCAAGAGTCAACAGCTCAAGGTCACTTAGCTATTGACTTGGATCCAGAACTTGTGAAGACATATCCTGGGGTCTTTGATTTCCATCACTGCTGCCTCACTCAGACCTCCTACTCCCAGAGCTTAGTTTGGCTCCCTCTGAAGGAAAGGGGCTACACTATGACCTGGTGTAGTTTGATATCACTTTTTAATTAAGACTACTGTCAAAAATGAAGATAGAAGTTCTTCCTAAAGTATGAATCATAATTGCCTCCAGATTCTTTTTTCTTGTTGCCCCCAAAACAATAGCTCTAAGTTTGCTAATTATAAGAATTTTGATTTGAGCAGCTGGGCAAATGAGCCAGATAATGTCTGTAAAGGAGGTGGTGTATAGATGAAAGGGATGGGAGCAACTTTGGATGAATTGAGTTCCAGGTCCCCGTGGGCCATCCAGGTGGAGCAGTCCATCAGAAAGCTGGTGACAGCAGTCAGAAATTTGAAACTTGGATAGATGTCTGCCCTCGGGTTTAAATTTTAATATCGCTGCATATACACAGTATTTGAAACTCACAAACAGAGGTAGCTTCTCAAGGAGTAGAGGTAGCATGAGAATGAATGGTCAAGAGTAGAACCCTGTGGAGCATCGCTGGATGTCCCACCTGCATATATGCAATATAAGTTATACACGTAGAAAGAGGAGATTATATATTTTTAAGTACCCATCCAACATTATAAAAAAGACTCTTGATTTTTTCTTTCAAATATTGCTTGTCCATAGATGAAGGCAGTACTACCTATCTCATTAACATGTACAGGAAGGGAAGAGGGGGAGCAGGATGTGATGCAGAAGAAAATATGCCAACTGATGTATGCATGTATGTTTGCATCACTTTGAACATTATTATGAAGTATAATTGCAATGCATCAATAAAAGTATAAAAATGATAAGAACATGATCATGGTTTGACTTTTTAAAAACCCTCAATATACCCACAAATATACAGGCCATTTTCTGACCTTAAAGTTATAAAACTAACATATAAACAGCAAAAAAGTACTCTATGTCCATATATGAAGGTGTAATTATCAATCTCACTAACATGTAGGAGGGAGTGGGGTGAGATGCAAAAGGAAACTCACCAAATATGTATCACTTTGAACCTCATTGTAATGTGTGATTACAATGCACCAATAAAAGTATTAAAAAATTGATAAAAACTTAATCTAGCCATATTGGGGCATGCCTTTAATCCCAGTAGTTGGGAGGCTGAGACAGGAGGACCATAGTTTAGAGACAGCCTCAGCAACTTAGTGAGGCCCTCAGTATTTTGGTGAGACCCTGTTTCAAAATAAAGTAGGGCTCAGGGTGTAGCTCAGAGGTAAAATGTCCCTGGATTCAATCTTCAGTATCACAAAACAAAACAAACTTCATCATAGATTGACTATTAAAAAAAAACTCAATATATTCCCAAATATGTAGGTCACTTTCTAACCTTAAATTATAAGACCAATATATCAGCAAAAACAAAAGGATTCTATGTCCATGTATGAGGGTATCACTACCAATCTCACTAATATGTGCAGGGGTGGGGAACAGGATGGGATGTGGAGGGAGACACACCACGTGATACATGTGTGTACATTTATATCATTTTGGATCTCACTGTGATGTATAATTATAATGCACCAAAGAAAGTATAAAACAATTAAATAAATACTTGTTTGAAATTGAAAATAATCTTCTAAAGAAACCTTAAATACAAAATGTAATTAAAAATAATATGAGAACCAGGAGTGGTGGTACATGCCTGTAATCCTAGTACTTGGGAGGCTGAGACAGGAGGATTGCAGGGTCAAGGACAGCCTCAGCAACTCAACAAAACTTTGCAACCTAGCAAGACCCTGTTTCAAGACAAAAAATAAATAAATAAAAAGAGCCAGGGATGTATCTTGGAAGTAGAATGCCTCTAGAGCCAATCCCTAGTACCATATAGTAGTAGTAGTAGTAGTAGTAGTAGTAGTAGTAGTAGTAGTAATAGAAACTATTTAGAAGGAACCACACTAAAAGCAATATTTATAGATAGAATTGGCATAATGGAAATCAAAAGAATAGAACACCAAGGAAAGAACAATCAACACCAGCAATAGTTATAAAAATAAAGACTGAAAATATTCACTGAACTTGTCAATGAAAGGGGAGTTGGTGACTTTGCCAGAATAATTTCAACAGAGCTGTATACTTTAACATTTTTATAGAACAATCAAGATGCTACTGAGAGAAAAATGACTAAAGGGTGAGGAAGTAGAAATGTAAAGTTTAGAACTTTCTTTTCAAATTTTAGATGAGTATGAGAGAGAAAAATATAATAACTAGGTTCAGATTCAGGATCGACAGAGGCTTGTTTAATTTGTTTCTTGTTTTTGAATCAGAGAGACTTAGATATATTCATAGAGTAAGGATATGAAACTATTAGAAAGAAAAGAAACAAGCAAAGAAAAATCAAAAACAAACAAAAAAACTTGAGAGAGAGAACAGTAAGTGGAAACATAAGATGTGGAGCCAGACCCAGAAAGACATGGATGGGATAGAGGGGCTGATCTTGAATAGCAGAAGACACATTTCATCTTCTGAGACTGAAAGAAAATGAGTCAGATGAGATGTGGATGTGTGTAATTTAGAGTGATATTCAGGGTATTGTTTTATCCGTGAAGGAAGGTACAGGCCAACCTTCTGAAATCAAATGGGGTTGAGGTTGACCAGGAAATGAAATAAGACCCAAGCCCCCTAATAACTATTATTACTAATACTAATTTATACATATTAACTAACTTAATCATATGAAGAACTAAAAACTTTATGAGAAATGACTACTACTGTTCCTCAATAGTGCCACTTTTAAAGTTGAGAAGATCAAGGCACAAAGAGGTATTTAAGTAAATCATCTACACCATAGGACCAGTGAGTGAGGGTGAGACTCAAGTCCAGGAAGCCAAGCTCTCAAAGGCCATAGTGCTCTATATAGAGATATTAAATTAAGTCTAAATCTTTTTGTTCTTTTGAAGTCTTTAAGCCTGGACACAAAATATATGGGTTTATGAAAGCAGGTATGGCTGATGAAATGAAGCTGGAGTGCGTCGCCGACGGCCTCATTGGAGCGCCGCTGTGTGTCTATTCACTGCAGCCTATTGATCTCCGCTGGAGGAGTCGCTGCAACCTGGCCCAAAACACCACCCCTCCATCAGGGGTAATTTATAAACCTGTTGAGAGAGGCTGTGAAACTGATGAACCCAGCTGGCGGGTGGAGCAGGGCCTATGATTGATTCACTCGCCATTCCCCCGCACAGCCATTTCACCCTGATCAGGTCTCGCTGCCTCGTTCCCCATATTCATCCATCACCCAGCAAATATCATCAACGCTCTGGACCACAGGCGCCATCTTTGCTGCTTTGTTTTCTTTTCACATGGGATTCTTTTTTTTTTTTTTTTTTCTTGTGCTACAGATTTAACCCAGGGTCATTCTTCTTCCAAGCTTTACCCCTAGACCTTTCTTACTTTTTTTTTGTTTTAGCTTTGAAACGGGGTCTCGCTAGGTAGCTGAGATTCTTGCCAGGTTATTGAAGCTGTTCTCGAACTTGCGATCTTTATGTCTCAGCTTCCAAAGTACTGGGATTCCAGTCATGCACCACCATGCATGGCATTCTTAAAATACATGAAGATTTATCTCTACCCCTCCCTCATGTGCAAATCCACCACAGGTATACCTGGGAGAAACCAGGTGATGAGGGACACAGGTGAAGCCAGGTATCTGTGTGAAGGGAAGACATTCAGAATCCAACCTTCTCAGGTGAGCCTTTCTAATCAGGACACGGGTGGCAAAGGAGACGCACATCTACTAACATCTGCATCACAGGCAAATGAGAAAATATATGCTCCTTCCTCTGGAGTAGCCTTTTAGAAAATCCTCTATGGATCCCCAGGATACAGTGGCACATCTTTCTGTTTTCTCTGGAACAGGCTTTATATGTCACTTAGAAACAGCTACAAAATACACTGTCGGGAAGCCAGAAGAGGTTTTGTGAGGAGAGAACCATGCACATTGTCACAGAATCGTATGAAAAAACAAGTAAAAAGAGAGAGTGAAAGGGGGGCATAGAAAGGAGGGAAGCATGTTTCATCCATAAATAATAGCCAGACTGGTGTTCTAGTATTCCCCACTCCTAAAACCAGAGGTTAATCTTATTTCACAAAGTCATATCTGGACCAGAGAGAAATTGGGTGGGCATCTTCCCCTTCCATAAACATCCTCATGTGCAGAGCAGACCCTGGGCCCTGACCCCACTCAGAGGAGCCCACTCCCTGGAATGCTGCCTGCAGATTCACTGTTGAGTCCCTACCCAGGGATCTCCCCCAGTCCAAGGAATAGCCTTGCTAAGGGATCAATATATAGTGAAGATGCTCCTGGACTTAGGATGGGGTTGTGTCCTTTTAAACCCTTTGTAAGCTGTAAATATTGTAAGTTAAAAATGTATTTAACACCCCTAACCTACTGAACGTAAGAGCAACACAGTGCACTATTGAGTGCCAGTTGTTTACTCTCATCATTGCCTGGCTGACTTGGAGCTGAGGCTTGATGCTACTGCATACTCAGGAGAGGACCATACCAGATACTGCCAGCCCTAGAAAAAAAATCTCAAATCAAAATTCAGAGTATGCTTTCTACTGAATGTGTATCACTGTAACACCATCCTATCAAAAAATATACCTCAAACAATCATAACTCGATACCATCTGTAAAAGGCCTGGATCCTTCACCTCTATCAGGAACCACTCCAACGGGCCATCCCCGCTTCTAGAACTCCCCCTGGGATCAGCTGAGCCCTTTTTTGTGGCTGGGTAGCCATTCAACTTCACCCAGTGCCAGGTCCTGTGCTCTTACTCCCTCACAGGTGCCTCCTGGGAAATGGAGCCCACAGAGCTAAAGGGTGACTGCAGTGCTAAATGTATCAGGATCAATTACAATAGTAAAAATGACCACGGGATGTTTTCTAAGCCCAAATAAGAATATAACTATTTAAAGTAAAATAAGAATGGTTTGGGAAGAGAATACTAACTTCTTAACTTCTCACTCAGCAACTGTTTCAGATATTGGCAGAGTTTGTGAAATAACCTTCCCTTAGTATATATCATGTCTGTCAATCTAAGTTCATCTCAAAGGATGCTCACAGACTCTTTTCTTTCATGTTTGCCGAATATTAGAAATGACTATGGTGTATTTCTCTATGTCTAAACATGCCTATAGGAAAAGAAAAAATGGAGGAAGAAGAGGACATTTTTAGAAGAAAAACAGGAGAGATGGGGAAGGTAGGTAATAAGAGGTAAAGTTTGGTGAGGAAAAAGGATAAAAGACATCCATCTGACATGAAGGTTGTGTTAGTCAGATTTCTGCCACTGCAACAAATACCTGAGATAAATTAACTTAAAGGAAAGAAAGATTTATTTCAACTCACAGTTTCAGAGGTTTCAGTCTCTGGTTGTCTGGCCCTATTGATTTGAACCTTTGGCAGCACAGTAAGTCAGGGGGAAATGGACAAGCAGAGGGGGCCTATTTACCTCATGGCATCTGGGAAGCAAAAAGAGAGAGGAGGGGCCAGGATTCCAATATCCCCTTAAAGACACGCAACCAATGGCCGAATTGCCTCCCATTAGGCTCCACTTCTTAAAGATCCCACAGTCTCCCAATAGCACTACAGGCTGGATCCAATCCTTTAAAACTTAGAACTTTGAGGGACACTTAAGATCCAAATTATGACAAGAATCAACAAGAATCACATGCCCTTGCTTCCTTGCCAATGAAGCCAAGTTGCCTTTGCAATGTGGAGTTGCATTTGTTTGCAAGCTCATGGTCACCAGCACCACAAATTAACTGTCCTTGGAACAAGTTACAGCTCTCTGAATGTTTTGGAGCCATTTTTTTTTTTTTGTCCACAAATGCATTGTAAAAAGTAATTAAAACTGGACAAGTATTAGACTTGGTCCTAGTACAAGCCACTTAGCATTACTAGATGGCTATTATCTTACTCATTTATGTGGAATGCCTGTCCCTTCAGGCCTTCAAGTGTGCCACCCCTTTTTGATTGACCTTTGACAGTTCTTTCTGAATATTGGATTCCATATTCCTTCAAGCAGATGGCTTATTGATTTAGTGCTTCTGATCAGCTCAACGGTACAAGAAATAGAAGATACACACAGAAAACATTTTCCACACAGTAACCTCCTCCAAAAAGGGTGGTGTCTCTGATATAATGAAAGGGATAAGAATGGAGGAATGATGGATTCAGCTTGATGTGACAGTAGCCATCTTGAGTCATAACCACCATGTTTGCCCTAGTGTAAACCTAGCAGCTATTTCCTGCAGAGTTTCTCAGGAAACTATAAATAGACAAACCTAGAGTGGTATGTGGAGCTCCAGAGATATGCCTGACTCTTTGATATTAGCTTAAGATAAATCAGGTACATTCAGTTAGCATGAAATCAATTTCGTCTTAACCTATATATGTGCCCTTCTTTGGACTCAAATTTGTGTGGATCCAGGTGGTCTTGCTGCCACCCAGAACCATGTTTCTGTCACTAAGTCACCCAATTAACTATACTCTGTACAATTTTAGAACTCTATGCCTCTCTTTTTTTAGTCTCATGGCACCTTGGGGGTTATTCCTCAGGCGCTAGAATGGGGTTGTTCTGGTACAAGGAGAGAAGATAAATCAGTTTGTGCTCTAAACAGAATATAAGGAAGCAGAAGGCAGCTGGAGATGGCCAAAATAACTGAAATTCTGGTTGGCCTTCTGAAATTCTTTGCCCTTCAATTCATATATTGAAGGGCAAAGAAATAATTTCTGTATCTCCTTAGAAAATCTCAATGACCAAGAGTTTGTTCTTCCCAAGTAGATGTCAACGAAGCAGCTGTGTTACTGTCAAATAATTTTACCCTCTCCTCTTTCTTCCTGCTTTCAGCAGTTCCCAAGAGCCAATGCCATTCAGATAAATGAGAAGCTAGCCCTCCCTATTCACTTCTTCTGTGGGATCGCAATTTCTTTTGGTGTTTACCTTCCCAGCTTTGCCCTTCATTATACTTGAACCAGAGTAGGTTTCTGGAGGTGGAACTTGAGTTAATAAACCATTTTCCCTTGGTTTTAATGTAATATCAGACTGCCCACGTTACATGGTCTGCTTGCTAAAATTTCTATCTATAAGAATTCCTCAATATTTAAAAAGGTTGCATACATGGCATTTTTCATCATTAAAAATTGTGCTTCATGTGTTACTTAGAAAATAATTATATTATATTTCCCAAATGCACTTGCCTTCTCAATTTCATTCCAAAAATATATCTGATAGATGGTTGACAGGGATGTTGCGAAAGGTTGAATCTAGGATAATTATACTGCCCATCATCTCCTTCCCAAACTCTCAGTCTCAGGCTCTCCCATCCTGGCCAAAAAATGCCTAGCAGTAGTCAAGAACTGCTTGCCAAAAACTAGAAGTAACAATGCAGAGTTCACCAAGTCAACAGAACTCTCCAGCAGGTGAGTTTCTACTTGGAATCTCACATCTTTGCCTCTACTGTACTGATATGTCTGATTCAAGGTCATATCTCAATTTTCCCAAATGTCAAATGGAGATAATATGAAAAGCAGGTAAATTACATAATATGGCAATAGTCCCTGAATGCTAAGGATAAATGTGCTATTTTTAAATGATTAATAATAATAATTCATTATAATTTATATTAATTAATCATTACTTCTGAGATAGAACATGTTCTTAGTACAGTACACTAAAGCAATAATTCTCTGCTCCATCCAAACTTTTTTTGGAATTTCTTAAAATTTTGGATTGTATGTAAATATTTCAGCTGCCTTCTATAGAGAAGAAAGAAATATATTCCTGAGAGGAGCATGGGGCAATCTTAGAAATGGGGATGCAGCACAATGAAGAAGACGCATCCCAGGAAGACAAGAGACTTAGACAGCAAGATAGGCAAATGCACACTGACCCTGGATTGACTTGAAACAACACAGAAACCACCAGGCTCCTAGCTGTACACCACAGGGGACGGGAAGGAGCTGAGGGAATGATTTACACCAATGGGATGCTCATTCAAGGGAAAAAGAGAAGTAAGATCAGCTACTACTGCATCTCAGATCTCCCCAGCTGGGCTGCAGCTTTGCTCCTCCTGACTGGGAGGTCCATTCCTAGGAGGTCTGAGTCCCTTGTCACACAGGATGACCTTCCTATGAGGCAGGAACTTGCAGGTAGGAGGCTGGAAGCAATACTGAATTATTGCTGAAATAAAAGTGTCTGGGTTACAAGGCAGGCATCTGGAAATCTCTTCTGCAATGTGCGATTTCTCTGAGCTGTGAGGCAGCCCAGCCGCCGAGATGATAACTGACTTGACTTCACTGTTCCCACACTGCCCGCCTGGTTCAACTCCATCACCGGAGTCTCACTCTCCATTATGTTCTTCCATGCCTTGGTTCTGCTGATGTGTCTGCTAAATGGAACAGTTAATTCAATAAACCCCACTTCATTATCAATATTTTTTCCTCAAATCATTCTGTTGGCTGGGAGTTTTATCTCTTATTGTGCCTGCATTCCTTTTGTTATAAGAATCACCATTATTCATGTTAGTCATACTACTAATAATGCTCTGTCTCATGGCAGGAACAATCACAGTTATCAACTCGCTAAAAAGTCATCTTATCACAATGTCCCTGCATCTCTGAACATCAAATCCTGGCAGGAAACCATTAAAAGAACAGAAAAAGGTTATTGTATCACCAATCACCCTTTGGATTTAACATGTCAGGAAACAGCATTTATTGAAAGCCCCTGGGGTGCAGAGCACTGTGACAATGAAGGAGACTGTGGGGGTTACTCTGGAGACCTCGTGCACTAAGAAGATAGGTTGCTTGGGGCTTGAGCTGGTAAGATGGAACCCTCTAATGCCAAAATTCCAGCAGATAATGCTTCACCAAAAATGAAAAGAGAAAAAAAACAATAAAGTACACCAGACTTGATTATATTTGCAGAGCTCTGGAAGAACTTTGGGGTGAAAGGCGCAGAATTGCAGAAGCTTTGCAAAGGATGCCAAGTATCTCTCACTCTAGAAATCTCAGTCAACTAAAACCTTCTGAAAGTTCGAGTATGAACTTTCAGAGCCACAGGGATGCTTCATGGAGGACCAAGCACAGTGAGATGCCAGGGGTAGAGACTAAACACTCTTTTGTAGGAAACAGAAGTCAAATATGTCTTGGACAACTCAGTAATGGTGAGCTGAGTGGCAGGGAGACTCAGTTTTGTAGCCCTAATTGCCACTTGAATAATGTCCCGTGTTGCCCTGTCAGCCTTTGTTCTGTAGGAAGTTGTCAGTTCACCTCTTCAATGGGCAGGTTTGTTATCAGCAAGCGGTTTACAGCCCCTGGGCTGTGCATTAATTAAAACAGCTTTGTGCAGAGCCTTATTCATTAGCACGCTGCTTCTTTAATCACTGCCTCTTCAGCCACCAGGACAATCTATAAATCTCCTCAAATATGAAATAATGAAGTGGAATGGTTCAATTTATTACAATGTAATAAGTCGGGATAATGTGGGGGTGGACAGGCGGCACGGAAGCGGGCTGCTTGCCCAGAGCCCGCCCTCCTCATTACCTGAGGCACCGGACACGCAACGTCAGAGGGAACCTGGCTGGGGGCAATGTAACATAAACTTTGCATGCCCTTCGCAGAAAGAACAGCTGGAGAGAGGCAGAACAGCCAGCCCAGAGGATGCTCCAAGACTGATGGTTTCCCCACAAAGTCTAGGTGTGTGGAGAGAGAGTTCACATCCAGCAACTCATTCTATCTTCCAAAGGAGCTCAGAGTGGGGCTGAGCAGAGCAGGAACACTACCTTTCCTTTGTGTGATGAGGTTCCACAAGCAGATGTCACCTGCCCAAAGGCACACGGTGAGCCAGGAAGGGAGCCCTTCTCAGTTTGTATATACGCAAGTCAGCAGTTCCATCTCACCCTAATATTACATCAGAATCACCTGCGGAGCTTTTAAAAGCCTGCCGGGCTCAACCCCCACCCAGAAGAAGGACAGATTCCCTAGGGTGAGGCCTGAGGATCTGCAATTATGAAAAGCTCCTGGGTTCATTCTAATGTACAGCCCCACTGAGAGTCATGATTTCCATCTTATGAAAATCCCTGGAGTGCCGATTAGAGACCAATTCCAGGCTCCTCCCGGAGAAGACTGATTGACTCATCTGGAGGTATGGAGCCCAAGAATCCATGTTTTTATAAGGTTTCCCAAAAGAATCCTAGGATAAGGCACATTTAGAACCACTGAGATGCCTCTTAAAAATCTTGCCCTTGCTACCCTCTCCCCTCCTCCTAATTCAATGATTGTCAACTCTTTTCCCCACTACAATATACTTGGTAGATGTCATTTATATGACTGACATCCTTTCAACTGGGAAGCCAGATTTTTTTCCCCCTAAGAATGTGGTAAACATAAGAAACCGCATGATGGTGTAATTTTCTGCATGCTGATTATAAACTCCTTCCTTCTTTTATTCACTGATTTTTTGGCAACCCTGTGTCCCTTAAGCTCTGCCTTTAGTGGCATGGATGGCTAATGGAAATGGGGTTCCCAGATTCTGCCCATCCCTCTGTAATCCCCCAACCTTTCAGATACTCTGCAACTAGAAACCAGAAGCACAGGCTGCCTCTTAGATGAAGTCTATGTGATGCTCCAGACCACAGAGAGCCCTGTGCCAGTTTTAGAATTTTAGGATCAGCTAAACACTCTCTTGGAGACAGACATTCACATAATGTTTCTTTCCAGGGGTTCACCAATAGCTTCATTCTTAAGTCCCTGGTTTTACATCATCCAGAAAGAACTCAAAGCCAGACATAGAGGGAGTGGTCAGCACTGATTGAAGAGGAACAGCCAAGTGGCCACATCTGTCCAGAAGCAGTCATTTCCTGTCTGTGTTGCAGAGTGCTTTATCAAATTCCACAGTCAACAGACTGAAATTCTGGTACACTGGCTGTGACATCCTCTGTACAGAGAAGGGGTAGCTCTGCATCTCCTTGGCCAGGTGTGTTCCGTCTGGCCTCTCCAACCTATGCCTGATCCTTCCTCCTAGAAAGACAGGGAGGGTAGGTCCCCGTAGCCAGCACAGTCCTCTGCCTCATGGCCAGCAGACCTGGCCAGGTGGGAATGGGGTAGGTCAGGCTTGGAACCAGGTAACACAGGCTACGACAAGCCTTTCCTTGGTGTTTTCCTATCTGAGGGACACCTCCTGGAGCTGGTAAATGTGGAACCATGTACATGCCTCCAGCTCTTTGAGATCAAAATGCCATCACAGCCAAGAAAACACCAGGAAGCTAAGAAACAAACTCTAGAGCAAATAGCATCACAGCTTGCCAGCAGGTCTATTACTCAGCTCACCCTACACACTCCACCTCACGGTGCTCTCACTCTGCTCTCGCTCTTGCTCTCTTTCTCCTTTAACTGTATAACATGGTATGGACTGAATGTTTTTGTCGCTTCAAAATTTACATGTTGAAGTCTTAATTCCCAACGGAGATGGAGATAATTAAGTCATGAGGGAGTCCTTATAAATTGAATCAGTGTCCTTATAAAAAGAGACACAGAGACACAAGAGGGCTTCTTCTTTCTCTCTCTCTCTCTCTGTCTCTCTCTGTCTCTCTCTCTCTCTCTCTCTCTCTCTCCTTTCTCCTCCTCACTCCATCTCCCTCTCTCCCTGTTTCCCTCTCTTCCTTTCTCCCCTTCTCTTTCACATAAGGACATAGCAAGAGGACAGTTATCCAGAAATCAGGAAACAAGTCCTCAACTAGACACCAGATTTACCAGTGCCTCAATCTTGGACTTTCAAACTTCCAGAACTGTTAGAAATAAAATGTCTGTTGTACAACAAATTACCAAGTTTATGGTAATTTGTTATAGGAGCCCAAGCTAAGACATAGCACTTACTGCCTGCTAATCCACTTTCACACTTACAAACTTCTTTTTATTATCTACCTCCTCCTGCTAACAGGTAAGCCCCACAAGGGAGGGATTGTAGTTTACTTGGTTCATAGATACATCCCAACTGCTTCTATCAGTGCCTGGCACATAGTAGGTGCTCCATAAATACTCATTGGATGATGGGAAGCATGAAAAAGACTGGATAGTGGGAATGGGGCCCACCCACTCCCTGCCTTGCCCATCAAATGGGAGACAGATGAAATAGGGAAAGGATGTGTGTTGTCCATGCCTCTGCCTGCTCTGGATATGCAAAGGCCTTTGGACTGTGTTCATAGTCTATAAACAAACTACGAAATCCCAGAGTCAGTCAGATCAGCGCCCTCCCACTCTCCACAAGAAGACTCTGTCGTTCCCATTCTGTGGCATTCCCATTTTAGGGGCATTGAAAACTCAGAGTCCCCAGTGGAATATTGGTTGTTCTTGCTTAACCAGGTGGCAAATAACATGCCTGATAAATTATAAATGATAAAATATTTCAGAAAACCCAATATCAATTTTAATACTTTAAAATGATTTATTAATATGCTTTCACACCATTTGAGGTGTCTGTTATTTCTCACATTCCCACAACACACTGTGAATGAGGAAGAAGATCTTGACAAGGTGAGTATAGGGAGAAACAAGGCTGCCTTGATGCATGGGATATAGTGAGTGAGGTTTGCACAAGCTGAAGCCAAAGGGAAGACATGCCATTGATCCAGGTCATGAAGGCAATTCCAGAGAATTTCCAAATAGTCATGGACCTCTGTTGACATCTCCCTCTTCTAGAATATGACAGATCACAAAGCCTTTTGTGAAGGCTTTTCTAAGCTACTTAATCTGTTTATCCCAGGATATCACATAGAGCACCTACCTCTAGCATGGCACCCTTAACACAGGCCTGGAGAAGTCTGCATTTTGGTTGATGGATAGATGGAGGATAGGCAGATGGATGGATGGATGGATGGATGGATGGATGGATGGATGGACAGGGCTCTTCCCCATTCAGCCACTTTCTACTTACCTGTGGACTCTGCTTTGGGTGGGAATTTCAAAATTAAACTATAAGGATGTTTAGAAAGAAGAGTAGATAGCTCCTTGACACTCCCTAACTACCCACCCAGTCAACCCCATGGTACCTGTAACATTTCTAGTTGTCTCCCTACCCAGAGATGAGTGTGCAAGGACTGCAGTCTTGTAAGTTCTGAACACATGTTTGTTGAGTGGATTCAACCAACTGAAGAGTCTCCAGAGGCCATAAGGCATAGTCATCAAAGGGCACAGACTCTGAGAGCAGTGCCTGTGTTTTAGCCCAGTGCCTCCCTTCCTGAACTGTGTGATCTAGGCAAGGTATATAATATCTTGTGTCTCAGTTTCTTTAACTGGAAGATAGGAAATAATAAAAGTCCTTCCTTTGTAGCATTGTTGTAAAGATTGGATGAGTTTGTACAGGCAAAGTGTTCAGAAGTCTGCCTGACACACAGTCAGTAGTATGCTAGTGTTTGTTGTCAGCAGTCTTATATACATTTCATTTGGATCCAAAGGGTCCCAGGTTCAAGTCCTGCTCAACCATTTACCAGTTTTGTCTGGAAGCTCAGAGTAATAAAATTATTAATGTTACTCATAAAAGGGGAATGTTTGCATCCACTTCTAAATGCAGTTAAGTGTAATCAATGAAAAGATGCATATGAATTCAAGGTCTGACACATTGTTAGTGCCTCAACACAGCACCATTAGTAATCATTATTAATGTTAATCATGGTAACTGTGTCAGTCAGCTTTCTATTATTGTAACAGATATCTGAGATAAATCAGCTTACAAAAAAAAAAAAGACATTTTGGCTCACAGTTTTAGAGCTTTCAGACCAAAATCAAGGGATCTTGTTGTTTGGGGATTATGGTGGGGCAGCAGAAAGTATATAATGGAATAGGGATATTTACCACATGGCAGCCAGGAAGCAAAAAAAAAGAGAGGAGGAAGAGGCTATGGTTCCAATATCCCATCTAAGGATACCTCTCCAAATGACCAGAAGACTTCCCACTAGGCTATTTCTTTTAAAGTTTCTGCCACTCACAGTAGTGCCATGGACTGGGGACCAAGCTTTCCCCACATAGGTCTTTGGGGGAGGCTTGTCTAAACCACAGTAGTAACTAATTGCAATTTTTTTTTTTTTTTGCGGTACTGGGGGTTGAACTCAGGGGTATTCTACCTCCGAGCTATACCCTCAGCCCTATTTTTTATTCTTTATTTTGAAACAGGGTCTCACTAAGTTGTGGAGTGCCTCACTAGGTAGCTGAGGCTGGCCTCGAACCCGAATCCTCCAGTCTCAGCCTCCCAAATGCTGGGATTACAAGCGTGTGCCACCACACCTGGCTCCATTTGTATTTTTTGATGGAAGATACAGTTTTAAAGAGCAGATTGCCTACCTCTTCCTAATGGACCCAAGCCTCCCAGATCCGTGCCTCTCCCTCACAGGCATCCCTATGTGATCTGAGTGACATTATAGATGTACAAAGGAAGACTTGGGCTCCTGGAGGCAAGCCAAGTTTAACCAGCCTGGGGCCTACATTTCTCTTAATTAATTATCATAGGCAAATTGTCCAGGGCTGTTTCATTTCTCCTATTGCCTGCTTCCAAAACACAATAGACTGCTGGCAGAATTTGAGTAAAACTCCATTGTCCCACCCCACCCCAAAAGACAAACGTATTGAGAAATAAGGGAAAGATACAGAGACAGAGACATGACAGGAAGATGAAGAGTTAGGCAAAAGGTGAGAGCGGCTCCCCTGAGCAAGAAGCTCAGCTTCCATGTGTTAAGAGACCCGCCAACTTGAGGGGTGTCTTGGTGAATACAGGTGTAAATGGTATTACCGTGAGCACAAAGCAAGCTGCCTGCTTACAAACCTATTAGCTGGTAAACAGCAATGTTCTGTAATTCCAGCTATTAAAAACAGCTTAAAGAGAAATCAAATCTCATTTAGCAGGGATTGCAGGGGTCTTCTTGGAGTATTTTAAAGTTTCATATTCAGCTAAGGAAACAGACTTCAATTCTCCAATGTTGGCTTTCTTGAAGGAAATACCACTTTGGAGCTTATTAAACACCCATTTAAAAGGACAAGGAGGGCTCCCCACACCCCCAGACAGAGGCAGGGCTATGAACGATTTTCTAAGTCAAGGGAAACCACAGGGACAGGTGGAACAGTTCCAGCAATTTGCATATGAATCTAGGTTGTCTCTGCTTTGCTCCCAGTAATAAGGAGGTGATCAAAATCAAGGAGGGTCTTCACAGACAGTTCACTGGGTCAGGTTACACAGCACCACAAAAGCAATCCTTTTGACAGTCTTTTGAGTATTTTAGGTGGCTTTCTGTGCCAGTGTATACCAGTTGTATACCTGCAGTCCTCCTCTCTCAAAGTCCCATGAAATCTCAGAGGTTTATTTCGTGGGCACTTTAGAGCAGGAAAGCCGAGTTCTATTACAAGCTACCAAATATATTTATTTGTTTGTTAATTTTCAAGTATCAGAGTTCAAAAGAGTCAGGTAATATTTACTTCCCTGATTCTCAATATATGTTGGTGCAGTAGCTAAGAGCTAAATAAGTCTAAAAATTAAAACATGACCTTACAATCAGTCAGGTGAGAGATGAGAAGTTGAATCAGGTCTCCATGCTCTCAGTTCCAGGACCCCACAACCACATCAAGCTACTACCTTCTTTTCCTTAGCAACACAGTTCAAACTGGGCATGGTGGTGCATGCCTAAAATCCCAGTACTTGAGAGGTTGAGGCAGGAGGTTCGCAGGTTCCAGACCAGCCTCAGCAAATTAGCAAGGCCCTTAACAACTTAGTTTCAAAATAAAATAGGGTTGGAGGTGTAGCTCAGAGGTAGAATGCCCCTGGGTTCAGTACCCAGTACCGACACAGAAAAAAGAAACATAGTTCATCTCAAACCTTTTGGTCTGACTTCTCAGAGTTAATCTCCTGAAAATGGTGAACAGGCTTTAGCTTAATTCTCCTTTACAACTCCCTGAGTAAAGAAGACCAGATTCATAGTGTGCATTTTTCTTAATCAGAAACCAAACATATAAGACACCCAAGAATGTTGCTGGTTGAATCCTTCCAAAAATAGAGTGCATGAGCCAGTGTGGTGGCACATGCCTGCAATCTTAGTACTAGGGAAGCTGAGACAGGAAGATCCCAGGCTTGAGGCTGGTTCAGCAACTTAGTGAGACCTTGTTTCAAAATAAAAAATAAAAAAGGGACAGGAATATAGCTTAGTGGTAGAGTACTCCTGGGTTCAATCCCCAGTGCCACAAAAATAAAGAGTACACACACCCACATTCCTGTTCTGTATGGGAATAGCAATGCTAATGAGACGCTGATATTTTCAGGCAATACGTCATTCTCTAGGCATGAAAGAGACTCCATACACCCAAGTAGAAAAAGTCCCCTAAATCCCCTTTAATTACCATTCACTTCCTGTTCACCTCCTTTTTCATCACTGCTGATTACAGATATATCCATGTCTGAATAATATCTTTCCACTTTATAATCAGACAACTACCACTTACTCTGATAACCTGAGACACTCTAAGTATGATTTTGCCTGCAGAATACTCAGTCTGCGTTTTTGGTTTCCTTTCGGGGGGCAGGAAAATTACCATATCCTTTGAGGCAGAAAGCTGACTAGAACTATATGCTAAGAAGACACCCTGTCCAAGGTGAAACTTAGAGGGTAGGTCTAAATACTGGGCTGAGACATCCCGTTCCCAGATACTGCTGTGGAGGGGAATCTAGGTCCATGAACCCAAAACCTCACACTGAATCTTCCATGAGGAGCCTACTTATTCAAAAGGATCTTTGATGAGAAACATTATATCTTAATTGTATAATATTTGTGGCACTCTGATTGAAAAGTTACCCCCACCTTTAAAATTGCACCTCATTGGATTCATACTGAAGCTTTGTAAAAGAATTATTAGTAACCTGAGTTTATAGATAAGAAAGAAGAGACAGAAGGCATGCCCTAGTCTCACCAGAGGAAGTGGGCAGATTCGGGGATGGAATTATACCCCTCAGAGTAGAAAATGTGAGACCATGACAAAGAGACAGGAACTGCACAGCCCTGCAGGTAGGCTCAGCTCCAGCCAGAAGTTCATGTACTAGCCCTGATTTCACTGGATACAATCTAAATATCTAAATTCTTTAGGGCTGTCTTCTCAACCTGACTGCAAATTGGAGTCATATAACAAGCTTTAAAATAACTGATCCTGGGCACCTCCTCTCTATCCCCCACCCCCTGTATTTGGTCTAGATAGCAGGCTTTTTATTTTTATTATTTTTTAAGGCTCTTTCTAGTGATACTTCACAAAAACATGGTTGAGAAGCAATTGCTCTAAGGCCTTAGTTTCTTCTCCCATGAATGGAGAGTGAAAATAAAGATCCCATAAAATTATAGCCCTACTACAAAAATACAAGCTAGGTTGTACAAGAAAATTTTATGGAATGAGATGATCTACACATTTTAAATGCATCAAAGGAAATTCAGAAGTGTTTAAAAACCCTTCAAGATTGGTCCCCTAAATAGCCTTTTCTCTTAATAACTTGCCTACACAGATTTAGGAGGGCTCTGGATGCCAACCCAACATCAACCAATATGGTACTTTGAATAGAAAATGTTTCCCTAAGTTTCCTAGCAGAGTCAAACTTTGGCATAAAGAAGACCAGCTCCGGATGCTGCAATTTGAATCAGACTCTTTCCAGACCTTATGCTGAGCATGCTCATTCACCCTGCTTGCTCATCTTGGGACTAGGCACCATTCTAGGTGTTGGGGGAAAAGGACCATGTCTCCTCCATCACAGAGTTCACAGCCTGGATGCTACCAGTGGACCATGTTGTCACCAAGCAGTGGCCAACAGGAATGCAAGCACAGAAGGCTTTGCCCTGAGTCTCAAAGGAAAGGGACATGTTTGCTGTAAAAAACAGGATTACATGAAAAGGCACTGAGTGTTCAGAGACGAGTCCATTTCACAGAGAATGAGATCTCCGCCTGTTCTTACAAGGCATCTGGACTTCTTATTTGTATTTTACAGATAAGAAAACTGAAGCACAGAGAGGTTCAATGACAAGCTCAAGGCCACACAGTAATGAAGAGTTAGATATGGGTTTTGAGCAAGGAACTGGCCTGGATAGGATGGATAGACTGTTTAGAAAGTGAATTCAAAGAGCAATTGGAGGAAGGACTGAATGCAAGAGCCCAGATGTACAGCAAGACAAAGTAGTTGTGGCATCAGACCAGAGATAGGGGACCGAGGAGTGAGGGACTATTCAGATAATAAATTCAGCTCTTAAACAACTCCTCTCCAACATGTGAGTTTGACAGAACCTACAACATTGTACTTCAAAATTATACTCAGGGAAAGTCTGCCATGAGGGTGGTAGGCCCAGACACATGCCTGAGTGTCAGGAGTGCTTTAGAGGTGAGGGCAGACAGGAGGAAGGAGAGAGAGGTTGTGGCCCGCACCTGTACATCATGCCTCTGGCCCAGCTCTCAGCAGACCCAATTCCTATCAGTGGACAGCTATGCACTGACTTCATTCTCAGGCACCCACCTACTAATGTTTCCTAAACTTCCAGATCTACAGAAGTTGGTAATCACTTGAAAATTTTCAATTAAATGTAAAAGAAAGAAAAAAAAACAAGTAAATCTATTCTTTCTTTTGACTGCTCTATTGATTAAAATGAATGTCTGTGCTGGGACCGCTGAACCATGAAAAGCAATCTGTCTTAGATGGGTAACAGATCGTTAGGAAATCATTGGGTTGAAGGAAAGAGTTGAGAAAAAAATTTGCACAGATTCACATGTGGGGGTGTCAGTGTGCCTATCTGTAGCTACATAGCCGGGTATAGATATGTGCATTTCTATATATAGGGGACATATGCCACACACTTCAATCAGCAATCACGAGCCAAAGGCGCAGGCAGGATTCCTGACAGAGTGGCACCATAGATAGTTTAGCAGACTCCAAGCAATACTGCTGGGTACACAGGGTGGGGACCAGGGAGTGAGGGGCCATTCAGATAATAAATTCAGCTCTTAAAACAACTCCTCTCCGATATGTGAGTTTGACAGAACCTACAACATTGTACTTCAAAACCATTCTCAGGGAAATTTGGAAAACCAAGTGGCATTAATATGTATGCCTCTAATTTCATCAAAATGTTAGTTTATGAGAGCTATTCTACATATGAGTTTATGAGTTTATGAGAGCTTAAAAAGAAAGGGGAGAAAGGAAAATAAAAAAAGAAAGTACTCTGAGCCAGCACTCTCCACCCCCAAATAAAATAAACTATGGCCATTTCTGCAAGATGCACCTTAGAAGATTCTGAAATGAAGAATTTGCCTTCCATAAAAGAATTTGCCTTCACTGGGATAAGCAGGGAAGGAAACTGGGAAGTTAAGGTTTTCCACTCAAACAGATGAGTAAAAAGGCAAGGGCTCTCCTTCCCTGCTAGGAAAGTTTGCTCTGCCACACATTCATTCACTAGCTAAATTATTCAGATTAGCACTAATATTTCCCCAATGGCTATTTCTTAACAGCCATCTATACTCTCTTTTCAACACCATTATCTCTGTGTGGGTCTGTTCATTCTCCATCCCAGCCCTACCTTTCTCTCCCCAGTGCTCTCTCTCCTCCACTGAAACATAGGACAAAGACTTCAGGACACTATTTGGGTTCACCCATGTGCCAAAGCAGTATATCCTCACTGGATAGCAACCCCTGTCCTCCATTCTACAGAAATGGAGATTTACTTAATCATGCCCCAGGAGGAAATGCATGGCTCCCTCTTTAGATAGCTGTGCAGCCTGAGCTCTTCATTGAAACTCTCTGGGCTTGACTTTTTTTATCTGCAAAACAGGATTACTAATCACTATGATAGCAGGTGTCAAAGGTACTTGCTAATTGATTTATCCTTTTGATGAAATTAAAGATTTTTCTGAAAATCTGGAAACAGTTGTTGTTTAGTATCTGAGAATGTGAGCTGGGTGTTTTTCCACCTCCTCAGAGGCGGATGGAAAGGCCTAGCTGACTAAATCCATGTGAAATTCTCAGAACAGTGCCTGGTACAAAGTAAATATTGATACTCGTTTTCTTTGTTTGGATGCTGAAGAGTAATGAACGGAAGTAAATTTTCTCACAAAGAGTAAGAAATATGACAACATTTACATTATTAAATACAGAGTCAAGAACAGGGGACAGATATAAAGGAAGTGGGTAAAAGGATGTGCCTAACAAGTCTTCGAAGGAAAATATGCAATATCCCAAGTGGAATTTGAGGAGGAGACCAAATGACCCCCTCAGCTAGGTCAGCATATGTATCCTTTTTCCGATCCCAGCTGGTGCTGGGCCCCTGGCATGAACAAGCAGGCAAGAGAGGGTGACACCGACAGCTAAACAATTCCTGGCATACTAGAGGAACTCAATATTAATGAGTGAAAACAAGGATTTAAGAATGAATGAATGAATGAATGAATGAAGACTGAAAATAATGAATACAAATAACTTCCATAGGGAATGTTTTTGAGGAAAAAAAATCTGCTAATATGGAAGTCCATTAACCTTCTCAGCTCAATTAACCTCTGATTTCCATGCACATAGGTAATTATTTAATACTCATTAGTACTAGGCATATAGAGAATACAATAAATGCATGGCATTTCTGAATGTACATAGGATTTTCTAGTTCCCTTAAGGTTTTAATTCATCTCAGATTGGAGAGTGATATATTCCACTTATGTTTTTATTTTCTCTTTTTTTTGTAAATTTAGGGATTTCTATCATTTATTTTGCAATACTGAGGATTGAACATTTCAGGCAAGAACTCTACCACACCAATAGCCCAATTTATAGTTTTTCATAGATAAAATTTGATTGAAAAAACTATATAGTGGCCTCTAATAATTACACTCCTAGAAAGAGTTGTAAAAACCTAAAAAGTTTTTGAAAATAGATTAAGTGATACATCTATAAAGGGTTACTCGGCTGCCTCTTAATTTTCTATTCCCAATCAAGATGTTCCACCCTCCAGCTTAAATAGCTGTCAATAGCACCTGCAAATTGATTTATCCCTTGATGAAGTTAAAGATTTTCTGAAAATCTGGAAACAGTTTTTGAATCCTTGCTCTTGTTATTTAGCATCTGAGACTCTGTGAGCTGTTTTTTCCACTATTTTTTCATCTTAGAATTCTGGCATCTGCATAAATTTGCAGAACAACTTGCCTTTTCCTTAGATATATGAATATAGAAACTGTAATAGAAATTGCTTATCATGTACTCAGGTTGGGTGAAGTTTTATCATAATGAAGCTAAACGAAATCTCCAATTGCTCTGGTGGAGAGGAATGCCTTGATATCCCACTTGTGGAAAACTGGCTCCAAGCCCAAAATAAAATTGCATCAACTTAAATACAGGAGGAATAAGAATCTATGCTTACAGAAGAGAAAACCCTGGACACGGATACTTTGGGGTTGTATGTAAAGTAGTCCTGCTGGACGGTGGGAATGTGCAGGCAGCTGGTTCCTAAACTCTCTTAATATGTCTACCCACTCCTTTATCGTGTGTGTGTGTGTGTGTGTGTGTGTGTGTGTGTGTGTGTGTGTGTGTTGACCTCAGGTACAGAAAAATCTATTAATCTTAAGTCTTATTTATGAAGACAGTGCATCATTGGTCATTTATGTTTCCATTTGTGTGCCATTCTTCATGGCTATTTCCTTATCACATGCAGGCAACCCTTTGGATGTCTTTGAGATAGATAGATGGTGATAGAATGCCACTAGATTAGGCCGGGCGTGGTGGTGCACTCTTGTAATCCCAGTACTTGGGAGGCTGAGACAGGAGGATCTGGGTATACATATATACCCAGCCTCAGCTACTTAGTGAGGTACTCCACAACTTAGGGAGACCCTGTTTCAAAATAAAGAATAAAATAGGGCTGGTGGGTATAGCTTGGAGGTAGAATGCCCCTGAGTTCAATCCCCAGTATCACAAAAAAAATAAAAAGAAAAGAAATGTGGCTAGATAGATAGACAGACAGACAGATAGGGTAGATGTAAATAGATACAAATGATAGATATATAGATACAGATGTACAAATAAATACATACATACATAGAGATATGTATACACAATTTCTTTATATATGTTCTTGTAAAACATGCTATTTGATATGTTTATGAATATTTTCATATACTTGTATTGTGCAATAGACATCACTCAGTTTCTTTTACCTTGAACACTGTCATCTTAAGATCTAGCTATGCTGTGCTAGGTAGAGCTGTTGTATAGTTTCTAAATGTGTTTTTGTAGTTCACAGTGTGATTCTCTCCTGCTTTATTATCCATTCCTTCATTGGCTGACATTCAGGTTGCCTTCATTGCTCTACTACCATTAACAATATAATGATGAACATCCTTGTCCTTGTGTCTGCACTGGCTTGGGAAACTTTTCTGGGATATATATTCAGAAGGAAACTGCTTGATGGTAGGATATATTCCAATTCAACAAATACAGTCATATTGCTCTTCAAATGGAGACCTCAGTGTATACTCTCACCATAAGAGTTTCTGTATCCCCACATCTCCATTAAAATATTACTCAGCTTTGCAATTATTACCAATTATATGGGGGTCTTAAGTCAATTCCTGGTATCTCTTTGCATTGCTTGCTTGGTTTCATCCTATGCAAATTTGCAATGCCTATGCCATTTTCCTGTTGAGTTCATGTCTTTCTCTTACTGCAAGAATTGCAAGAAGCATTTATTCCTGATAAGTTTATGAGCATATACATCAATTCTCTATCTGTTGCTGTCAGTTTTATCCATGATATCCTTTTATTTGCTTATTTATTTATTTATTTATTTATTTATTTATTTATTTATTTATTTTTACTTTCGGTGTTTTAAAAAGTCTTACCTAGTACTGGATTACCACAATTTTCTTAATATTACTTTCTATTAATTTTAAAACTTTTAAATTTTTTATTGTAATTAAAATAGAGTCAACTTTGTTTATGATTTCAGCTAGAGATCCAGTTTTATTTTTCTTCATGTAGGAAGCCAATTTTTCTGATCACATATATTAGAGACACAGGCTCTTCCTGATTGTCTTTTAGTATTACCTATAAAATATATTAAATACATTTGGGTCTGTATCCTGTGATTTTCATGTTGTTCCTTTGTGTATTTGTCTGTTCTTACAGTAGGGAACACATATTTTAACTACTATTATTTATGCTATATATTAATAGAAGGAAGTGATGCTCTTCTTTTTTAAAGTTGTCTTAGTTATATGATGAATCTTTCTTTCATATACATTTTAGAATAAGTTTATTGAGCTCCTTAAAAAATTCAAATAGTGCTTTGACTAGAAATATATTGGATTTACAGATTGGCTTGGAATATTGATGTATTTATTATAATAAATTAACATATTCATATAAAATAAGTCAATATATATTTAGATTATTTCAATATAACCATAATAGATTTTTATGTTTTTTTAATAATTATCCAGCAATACTACATATTTTGTGTTTGGTTTTGGCTATTATAGGTGACATCTTAGATTTTTAAGTTGGTTACTGCTGGTATACAGAAACTCATGATATTTTTAAGTGAATATTGTATATGAAAATTTCATTGGCTTCTGATTCATAGTGGCTTAATTCTATTGATTTTCTGTACAAATCATCATATTATTTGTAAGTGAGGATTTCAAATTTTCCAATCACTTCACCTTAATTTTTATTTGAACATATTCTTTTTATTTTAAAGTATTTTAAGATATCTGCCTTAATTTAGACAAATTTGGGATCATTTTATTCTCCAGAGTTTCATATGGTTCCTCCTTCTTTGAGACATCTCTATATCCTCATTCATTTTGGGGAGTCCTGTAAAATTTTCAGAGCATTGACTATTCAGTGGATGGAGAAATAAAAACAATTAAAAACCATTTATGGAAAAAGTAGAAGTGGATTTAAATATAAAATTATTATCTCAGCAATTTCTCAGCGGCATAACTGGTGCATTATCCTGTTTTGTCAAAGTGCTATGACCATTCTTCTAACCATTTTCTCTATACTCTTTCATTTTATTTGGTCTTCCCATTTCACAAATAGAAACACTGAGGCAGGAAGAGGTTAACTACTTTGTCAAAGGTCACACCGCTGGAATAAGCCACAATCAAGATTCTGATCATAGAAACCTGGCCTAGGAGTCTGTTCTCAGCCCCATGCTGCATCCTGTGTCCCAGAACTCATGGCCACTTAGAAGGTCAGTGCCAGCACTTTTGATGGTAATCTGTGGGCACCCATTTTCATCAACTTTATCAGCCAGTGCTGATTCAAGTCCTTTTCATCACAATTAAGCAGTACAAGGGAGTCTTCCTTCATATTTGTGAGGCTGATCTCCACTTTTCTTTGCGCCAACTGGCAGACCCTCCAAACTAAAACAGTTTAGCATACCCACTGTCTCAAAGAATGTTCAAGAAAAAGAGAGGAAAGAAAGGGAAAGCAGTTGTTGCAAGCTGCTGCTTTCCATCTGAAATGATGCAGTCTGTCCACAGAAAGAAGGGCTGAGCGAGATTTACAATCTGGGGAAGAAAGGCAACCTGCTAACTTTTCTGACTAGGGCTTCTGAAGAGAAACACTATTATTCCGGGTATTGAAAATTCCCAGATTAGAAGCATCTATATTCAAATGCGAATACTCACCCCCACCACCACCCTGTACCTCAAAAATGCCAAGAATAAAATGCAGAGACTAACATTCTGGCTTATAGATATTCTGGTTGTAGAAATTATTGGTTCTTTCTGTGTAGACAATAGAGAGATAGCTAGATAATAGGGTATTGTCTGTCTGCTAAAACCAAACAAGTCTTTTAAAATTATGATGAGGCGTATTTAATGGTACAAGAATAGGCTGGAAGTTTGCAGCTAAATTTGGTTCTGAATTGGAAGTGTAGTTATTAGAGGTCCTAAATGAGGAGCCTAAATCCGTGTGGAGAGAACCTTGCTGGAGAAAAGAGGGCTGCTTTAAGCTCGCTTGTCTCAGGTTAAAGAGTGTGAAATGGGCATTTATTCGTACAGAGAAGCCCCTCTCACTCATGTTTTTCACCCCATGAACCAACGAGTCCAGGTTTTTGTGGAGTCCTCAGATACCAGAGCTGCTATTTGCAAACTATCATTGTGCTCACAACTGCCAGAAATAAGTCACCTCAGCAAGCTCAAATGGTGGCAATTGTGTGACACATAAAACTGATTCACGCTTACAATCAAAATGCATTTCCCTTGATAATTTATGCTCAACAATTTAGCATGATTATTTGTGCCACAATTTTAACATTTCTGCCTTCTTGACTGTCAACCCTGGAGTGCAAACACACACACATGTATACACAAAACAAAAAAATGCACTATCCTTCAGAAGCAGGGCTTTAAAAAAAATCAATGTCGCAGCAGCTTCTTTTGTATTTTGTTGTGACAAGTCTGAATTTAAACAGCCTAGGAAGTCAAAACAACAGGAGAAATATCAATACATATTAACTTAATCAAGAAGCTTTCCCCGCCATCCTCATCTACACGTGAATACGTTTCCACTGGCTTCATGTCACTACTGGCAGCTTGTAACTTCTCCACAAATATTTGCAGTATTCAGCGGTCATCTAAAATGAAGGATGGCTCTAGGCTGCCCGACATCTTCTTTGCATTCGTATGAGATTTTGTCATGACTGTTTTAAGAAAATCACTCCCCAGGCAGACTCTGGCTCACTGGTTTGAATTCACAATCTTAAAATGTCTTTTATCCAGCAAATGTCTTTCTTCATGTTCCTCAATGGCATTCCGGCAGGAACTTCATTCTCTGTCATTCTGCATAAACCTCTTTGAAAAGAAAACTTAATAAAAGACACGTTAACCCAAATAAATGCACAGTCTACTCACCCTGTGAAACCCTGTGTGCATCACACAGGACTTGGAAATCAGTATCTGATGAAGGCAACGGGAGCCAAAACCATGGGACAAGGATACCAAGTGGAGGGGCCAAAATACTTGACCTTGTAAATGAACTCTCAGTTGCTGTCCATTCATGCTGGCACATTCCATTCTTTTCCCAAAAAACAAAGGTAATTGGAATAGACATGCCAATGGTCTCATTAGGCACATAAAATGTTCATTTTACAATATATGAAGATGATTCTGAAGGCCTGTGAATGTCCAGATCTGTTTCCAGAGTAATAACAATAAGCACATAGCCATTCATTCTCATACTCATCCATATTTTCCCTCTCTCTCTCTCTCTCTCTCTCTCTCTCTCTCTCTCTCTCTCTCTCTCTCTCTCTCCCCCTCCCTTCCTCCCTCCCTCCCTCTCTCTCCCTGGAGATAAGGCACAACAGGACCAAGAGAACACTTTCAGTCATGTCAACAAATGAAGCTTAGGGTCTACTTTAAGCACAGATCAAAGTTGGAATTTAGGATGGGTTTCATAATTTGCAGGGCCAAGTGCAAAACTAAAATGCAGGGTCCCTCATTCAAAAAGTATTAATAACTCCAAGTCAGAGGGGTACATTAATCAAAGCACAAGGTCTCTCTAAGACTCACAGGCCCAGGAAGCCCACCCTGCTGCAAGCAGCTCTGTCTAAGAAAGCACTCTCTGACCACCTCAAAAGAAAAATAAAGTTGTTTCTTCCTATTCTAAGTAAAAAGAGGTCCAATATAAGACTCCCTTCAAGAAGGAAAGAAATGCATTTAAATTCTTAAATGCCCAAGACTCTATAAAGTTATCTCTTTTGTAGAAGAAAACAACAAAGCGTTATCTTAGTGCTAGGATTTCTGGAAAGATAAAGGAATTGATAACCCTGTCTGCCAATATTCTTTCCCAACAGTTAATTTGGCAGTGGTGGGGCAGGTATCTCCCTTTTGATTTCTAAAGCAATCCTATCCAAATGTATACAATTCTTCATATAAGTTAAATATTAGAACAACTGGAACTTGATAACCATTACCCATTACTCTTTAAAATGACACAAAAGGAGAAAATTATGCTTACATCTTACATTTATAAAAGGGACATTCTTGAGCCAAGCCTATAAAAGTTGTTTTTTGTTTTGTTTTGTTTTGTTTTGCAGTACTAGGAATTGAATCCAGGGACATTCTACGTCTGAGCTACACCCCTAGTCCTATTTTTTTTCTTTATTTTGAAAACAAGGTCTCACTAAGTTGCAGAGTGCCTCACTAAGTAGCTGAGCCTGGCCACAAACTCTGATCCTCTGATTTCAGCCTCCCAAGTACTGGGATTTCAAGCATGTGCCACCACACCCAACTTATAAGAGTAATTTTTTGTCTGAAGTATTGTTGTTTATTATCAGAGTTGAGAGAAGAACCAAAATCAAGCTCTACCTGTTGACTTTACTCCCCATTAATTTAAAATTGCCTGACCACAGGTAGTAGAAAATGCCATCTTAATGGGAAATTTGGCTTCAACATTTCCAAGGACCATGTACAACAGAAGCCTAATTTGAGAAATTTTATTAACAATTGGGCTAAAAATATTACGTGTAGATCATTAAGAAAACAATTGATTGATTCCATTAAGAAAACAATGTTAACCCAAGTTCCAGACTAGTTCTACTTAAGCTGTGGTTGAAATTCATATTTCTATATTCCTCCAATAAGTATCTAGTTACTATGGGCTTCACAGAATTTCATTGGGTGCTTTATATTATAAAATACAGAATTATAGAATATCAAAAGGATAAATATTGAACAAGTATAATGTGCTTATATTTGAGGCAATTACAGTCTAACAAAGGAATCATTATATAGATAAATAATTAATATGTGGAGTTTAAAGAAAAACAGAAATGAGTGTCATATAAAGGAACATAGGTTTGGTATTATGAGAGTTCAAAGATGAGAAATAATACCTACCCATGGGAAGATCTCCAGAGATTTTGTGGGAGAACTTTTAATTTAATATTTCTTTGAACTATGGATAAGGTTATAGAGCAGTTAAAGGGCCTTCCAGCAAAAGCAAGTGGCACTGACTGTACCATAGCCATCTGGTCTACCTAATAACTATCTAGGTAGTAGAAATCTGGTCTACCTCTTCCCCTCTCATCTGTACTTCTCCAGAGAATCTCTACTCCCTGAATCCCCTCCCCCCCCACCATAGCCTTAATAATCTGGCTTCTGCTCCCACCTTCAATTGAATATATTCCCAGAAAATGTCACTTAGGAGTTCTTAAATGTCAAATGGAATGGGCATTTTAAAATCCTAATCTTACTGAATTTCATTGCTACTTGCAATATAATTAATTACTACTTCCTTTTTGAGGCTTCCATGACACCATGTTCTCTGGCTCTCCTTGTACCTTGGATAGTTCCTTCTCTGGACCCATCATGGGCTCATCTTCTCCCATCTGCTCTGCAAAGGCTGCCATTTCACAGGGTTCTGTCCTCCACCCACAGTTTTTCTCACTCCACATGCTCTCTGGGTAACCACAGTCATTCTCATGATTTTAATTACCATCTATATGCCAATGACTCCTAAATCTATATTTCTAGCCCTGGCCTTATCCCCTGAGATTCAGGCTCATATATCAGAGCTCCACTTCAATACCCTACAGGCAATGAAAACTCAACACATTGAAAACCAGAATCATTAGTTTTTTTCCCCAAGATATCACCTCCTCCTATGTTTTCTGCCTCAGTTAGTGTTGGTTGATTTTAATCACTACATGTTTCTCAAAACTCTATCACCTCCTTCCTACCACTCTTACCAACATCCTACCTCAGTACCTAATCCACCTTGCTTGGACTACTTTAACAATTTCCTCTCTCTAATCCCCTCAAACCCACCCCTTAATATCTCCCCAAAATAACCTAGCTGAGAAAGAAACTTACAGGTCTAATAGTTCTTTCCTATCTCTCTAGTTTCTCTCTCTCTCTCTCTCTCTCTCTCTCTCTCTCTCTCTCTCTCTCTCTCTCTCTCACACACACACACACACACACACACACACACACAGACACACACACCTTAAAGACTTTTACCAGCATCATATTTTTTGGAATAAGATTTGAGCTCCTTAAAATGAAATATAAGACCCTTTATGATCTGTCCATTAGAGAAGAAAAGTTCCAAAATACCCATGTGTCAGCTAGTGAGGAACACATAAAGGATTTCTGAGTATCATCAATTACCCAGATTAACTGAAGTAACTTGTTTGTGTAGTGGTATTTGCCCAAGTAGATGTCTTCAGCCCCCCCCAACAGAAGGTAAATAAACAGAAGGGTTGACCTAGGATTGGCATGGTGGAATAACAGAAAGATTAGTGTATAGTCCAGAGAGCCATTGAAATTGGTTCCAATATTATTCCCACAATTTATCTTTGTTCATCTATATCAGACAAATTATATTAGTTATAATGAATGTCCTGGAATAGTAGACCATGAAAATCAGGCTTTATTTTGTGGTCAGTTGGAAGTAAACGAAGGTTTTGGGATTGGGAGAGATGGACTACTAATCACCTACTGATGATTATATTTGTAACTCTAAAGCATAGTGCAATGCTTCCTTCTGAATCTCTGAAAGATTTTATAGTCCTCATAGTAGTTCCATCCTGATAAGTATAGCATTTTCTATTGTCCTCATTTGTAACTGATCATCTTCCCTCTCCATTCAAATAGTAGTGACATATTAAATTTATATAGAATATCTTCTATGTCTCAAGCTCTAGTCTAGGCACTTTTACAAATTTTGTTTTACTCCATTATAAGTTTATCTTGATAAGCTAGAGCATCAGATTTCTAAATTGTGTTGGATAATGAACATAATATTTACATATCATGGGATTTCTTACTCCTAAATATCTCAAAGCCACACACCAAATTATGTAAAGTTTATTTCATTCATTTTTTAAATAAAATTGCTGCTATTCAAAAACAATATGCATAAGTAGGAACAGAAATCTTCCCTTTACAAGTGGAGTAAATGAGACTCAGATGATTTAATAATGTATCAAAGGCCACAAAGAAAAGATTACAAAGCCAAAGTAAGAGCTCTGTGTGCAGCTTATGCATGGTCTTCTGTTGCTTCCATGATTTAGATGTAAACTTTACCAGCTCTGAAATGTGATCTCCATGCAACAGACAAGTGGAAAATTGGCCATTCAGCGAAACACGATGGAAAGGAAGTATGCTGCTGGGTGAGTTCCACCATTTATTACCACGCTGGTCCTAAATTTTCACACCTAATTAATCAAGCTTGCTCTGTAATCACTTTTCTACATGTGGTGTTGGTGGATTTTACAGCTGCAGTTTTAATGAGCTGCTGTTTCTTTTGACATTTGGAAATGTAATCTGGAAAAATGATTCAATGGCTTGTAAAGACCTTTCCTATTATATGTTTAGCCATGTTGCTTTCCAGGGTCCTTGGAGCAAACAAGGGGCAGCCTCACTTCCCATATAGCAGCTATTCATGTCAGTACATGGCAGGCCAATTCCTATGGAGTTCCCGAACAGATGTGGCTGGCAGCCCAGACAGCTAATGAGAATTAATATTAGTGATTGCAAACACCTACGAAATAAATGAGATTTTGCAACTTGACTTATGAGATGATATTTGAAAACCCAAAAGTTCACATACAATACTAAATATTTGGGAGACCGTCTTATCTTCGGAAACAGAATTATCAGGGTAGAGAGAAAAATATATTCACTACACATAGAAAACAATATTAAATTATAAAAGTACATCAGACACAGAGTGAAATAGCAAGAGAAGCAATATTTCCACTTACACTGAATATCAATTAATATTCCATAGCCTATGTAATCCTTGTAATTACTTCTTTAAAATTGGGGTGTTTTTCCTGAGAAAAGAGATCCTAGAGGAAATATACATGTCAAAATGTATTATTCCTGAGTGCACGGCACATACAGATGAGGCTAAATTGGCCTTCTTGCTCCCATGGCAAACGCCACTGGAGCTCTAGGATTAAAACCTGGCAGTCATTGCTTCATCAAGCTGTTTATTCCCAGGGATTTGTGATTCTCAAGCTGGAGAAGGCAATCTGGAAACAGAACAATTCCCTGTGAATTTTATAGCCACTCTACCCCAATATACTGAATAAAATTAATAAACAATCATTTATTTCAAATCTCACAGTATTCACAAACCACTCTCACCATGTGACTCTCTCCCTCAAATGTGCTCGATTTAATACTTCTCCCACCCTGAACTATTTGCCTCTCAATTTGATTGGTAACCATTTGCCTAGACCACCTAGTCCTACTTTCTTCTCTGTGGTCTTCCTTAGTTCATCCACAAGTGAAAAAAAAAATCTTTGCTATAAATCAAACAATCAATTTTGGTTGCTAGGAGGGAAAATATCAGTCCAGAAAAATTGGAGCTGAAGGGTCAGAATTTGCTAATGTCATTTCAAGCTCAAAGCTCATAAGTATTCTGAGGTGCAAAGGAACCTTGCAAATAGTCTGAAAACAAACCGAATCAAAGAACCAGTTCTGCAGTGGGTGATATTTTGAAATGGCACCACTGAAAAACAGGCATAGAAATAATATGTAGTATCCTACATTGTGTTTAAAAAATCACACATGCACACACACACATACACACACACACACACACACACACACACACACACACACACACACACAAAGAAAAAAAAACCTAGTTAATGCATGGACAATTTTTGCAAGGGAATAGTAGTAGTAATAATGCTTCTACCTCCAGGGTGAGGAACAGGATGCTGGTATCAAAAGATACAGGTTTCCTTTGCAGTCTACATATCCTTCCATGCCATGTACATGTTGTTCTATGCACATATGTGACTCATTAGAAATGAAAACCTACTTTGAAATGGCAGTTCTTCCATTTATAGCTAAACCATCTCACCTCACTTCCAGGTCTGAGACTAAGGTGTGCATTCCTTTGCCAGAAGCCCCCACCTCCTCATCCTCACTGCTCACAGCTCACTCGCTGGACTATGCCCATCACTACAGCTCTCTTTAGGGATATTTCAGGGATCATTCATGCTCCTATTCTCAAATATCAGGCCAGGAAATGGCTCTGAGTCATACCGATGATTTTCCCAGGGTCTCCTAACTTTCTAGAGACATGGTTAGAATCAAAATCTTTTTTTATAAGAAACTATCTCATGTATTTCTAACTTTTCTTACCTCAACAGGGGTAGTCACAAAGTGCTGGTCCAAAGCATTCTGAGATCAGTCTTCCAAATCCACTAGAAGTAATTACTTCTTTATTGGCTGCAACCCTCAATTCCATCCCGACAAATCCCCCACTGCTCTGACCCTTTCAACACTACTATCCCCAGGAATTCCTTTTCCAGCACAATTAAGGAATCTGGTATGGACTATTTTGTTGGTTTGGAGCTTCGAATCCCAGATCAGTCCCAAGGGAAATTAGCCTCCAAGCAGGGACTTCAGAAAGGCACCAAGGAAAGCTCAGAGCAGCTATGCTTTCTGATGCTGGTAGTGGCTGCTGAGGTGTCCAGGGATCTGTAGGGATTTCTGAGTCTTCTCTACTAGCTCATGAATTTCATAAACTAACCTCATTGTAACCAAACCATGAAACTGCAAATTTAAACTTTGGGGACAAACAAAGACCTCGAGGAGGCTCATGCAGCTTTGTATCTCCATCACTACCCCAGCTGCAGGCCTAGAAAAGCAATCTGTCCAGCTATGGTATGCAGTCCTGGTTCTCAAAACCCAGATGAAGGTGTGTGGGGAGGAGGGGTCTCCAGTCAACAGCCTCAACCATATGCCCCAAAGGAGGCTCATCCTCTTGGAGCAAACACAGAGTGGGGAAACTGCAACCATTGCAAGCCCCCTCAGACTTTGTCTCCCCTAGTCCTGGTAGTTGCAGAAGCCTCATAGCTACTCTTCAAAATTCTCTTCTGAACAGTCTTATCATGTTACTTTCCAAATTTGAAAATCTATTGATGAATGGCTAGCTCCAAGCTAGATTCAAAACTCTTTCTCATAGCATATCATGTGTTCTGTGATCAGGATGCTGCCTACCTGATCAGCTTCACCAACAAAAATATCCATGCCTGTCAATCAAACTGAACCTCAAGCCTTTCCCACCCATCCCTGCCCATCCCACATAGCCTGGAGCTGCCAGGTCTCTACAGCTGTGAATGCCACCGCTCTACCCACAGAGCACCACCACCCTACTGTCTCCTCACTCTTAACCATACAGTCAACTCATTCCAGTCCACCTTTATTATTTACACTTCTTAGGATTCCATAGCACACCTTTTGTGCTTGCTGTCTATCCTGGAATTACCTGTTTGTGTGCCTCCCTTTCCCTAAACTGCATTCTTTGATGTCATGGACTTATTCACCTGGGATTTGAAGAACTCAACACAGTCCTGCTAGGCATTGACGCTCAATACACATTAGATGAAACAGCATTAACAGCTAATAGTTCTGGTATCAGATCTATTTGGGAGCAAACCTCACTTTTGCCACTTCCTAAGTAGCTTTAGACAACTTACTTAACATTTAAGCCTCAGTTTCCTCCGCTAAAACATGGTGATAGTAATGCCTATTTCACCGAGTCTTAAACACACGATATAGGAACACTTTTAACAGATAGAAAATGCAGCACTCAGCAAAAGCTTAACCCAGTTATTATCAAGCTCCGCTACACACTATACATCAAATCTTGGCCAAGTTTCTTGTCCTCTCAAAGTCTCTGTTTTCTCATCTCTAAAATGGGGCTAGTAATTGTGTTTAATATGTTTGATTATTGTGTAGATGAAATATCAAAATTCTTGAAGGGCACCTACCAAAGCACCTGAATATTTATGAATATGTCAGTGCTTGGCCTGAAAGAGCCTCTACACTCAGGCCTTGTTTGCTGGAGTTGATCCTTGCCATAGAAAGACAGACTCAGGGGCAAAACAAGAGACACTAGAAAAGGGATTTCTTTCTGGCTGTCACATCAGCTGTGAGAACCATTGGCTACGTATACCACCCTCCACCTGTTCTTCCCCCGGCAAGCCAGGACTATTTAAATTCAGATCAAATGGCACGTTATTTGCAAACGGGAAGGAATAAACTACTGACAGGCACCACTCGGAAAGTAGGAAGGTGGGCAGAGAGAACCCTGGACCACCGTTTCCGATTGGCCATGGTTATAACCAGGGTCCAAAACATCTTCTCCATTTTTATGAGAGACCAGTCTGCTTTGGAGGAGGAGGGAAGAGCTCCTCATTAAGCTAATGGACCACTAATTCATTTCCAGGTGAAGAGGAGAGACCCGCAGAGCTGCCTCATTTGCCTTGTCTAGAGGGTCATTAAAATGAAGGGTGGCGGGCTCTTGAGACAGAGCTGGCAGTGACAGCTGCCGGCTGCTGGGAGGGCAGGAGGAGTCAGCACAGAATTTCAGAGCGAGATTGATGATGCGGACTTTTACCAACACTGCACAAACTCACAAGAATTGACCAGACTTGGGCACAGAATACACGGAGGCCTTCATGGAAGGCAGGGACAGTACCCATGCTGCAACGTCCTGGTAACCTTGATGAAATATAGATTTGAACAAATGTCCCTGCGGAGAGGTCTGGGCAAGTAAGATTGGCCAGTGTCCAAAATCCTTCTGAGGAGGAGCTTTTCCACTATTGGTACACCCTACAATCTTTCCTATTATTCCTCTTACCAGTACTCTTCCTGGAGAATTTCAAGAATGTAATACACTAATGACTTTTTATGCACATGATATATAATCATGACCATTTCTCTTGTCATTAATAGCTTTCAAAAAAAAAAAAAAAGAACATAGTATTTTGTTGAATGGCTGTGTCATGGGTGATACCTCTCTCTTTATCCAACTTTTCCTTTTTTTATTATTTGTACATTGGGATGTGATAAACATCATTGTTTGTACATTCTGCACCCACTTTGTTTTCCTAGGATACATCCCCAAAAGTGGAATCAACAATATAGCAATTCAGAACATTTCTAATCCTTGTCTTTGTTTCAGAAGCTACAGTGAGCTACAGTTACCATAGCATTGCAAACAAAACACAAGCATGCAGAAATCCAGGCATTAATTGCACTTTTCTCTGTGCTACTTGTTCAGCTTTGAACAACTTTCTTAACTCTTGTGCTGTTCAGTTTCCTTCTCTGTAAAATGGGTATATTAATACTTACCTCACAGAGCTTTTGAGAAAACTAAACCAACTAAGCCCATGTGGTTGGTTTTCTCTATAATAAAATGCACGGAGGAAAAACTGGCAAAATGTGATACTCAGTCTTGAGTTTAAAAAAAAGATTAAAAAATTAAATATAGGAAAATGTCTTACTTTAAAATTCAATAGAAGGTTAAAGCTGATCAAATACTAAATGGTGGTACATCCAAAGACTTAAGAACTCACTTTCAGTATCACTAAGAAGCACTGTAATGGGATCCCTACACAGTGTAATAAGAAAAACTAGAATTAAAATATTAGAAGCAAAATTGTCATTACTTATTAAACATACGATTGTCTAAAAGATCCAAAAAAGGACTAGGGATGTAGCTCAGTGGTAGAGCACTTGCCTAGCATGTGTGAAGCATGTGGTTTAATCTCTAGTACTGCAAAAGAAATCTAAAAGAATAAATTTTAAAACTATTATAATTAATAGGCATTTCATCAAGATGACCAGATACAATACCAACATCAAAAGCACTTGAATATCCAGTAATGTCATATTAGAAAATTATAATAGAAACAGTCATAATAATAGGAAAAGATATTTGAAATGTTTAGTAATAAACTTAACATGAAATTTGTCAGACCTACATGAACCAAACTATACAGCTTTACTGAAGAAAACAGAGATCTGAATAAGTGGAGCACCACGTGAATTTCTGGATGGGGAGAGACATTGTCATAAGTATTCTTCCTATATTAATCTATAAATTCAGCAAGTTTAACCATCTCAAACATTCCTATAGAATTTTTGTGAAATCTGTAAGCTGGTTATAAAATTAATCTGAAAGATAAAAAGTATAAGAGTAACTGATAAGTTATTGAACAGGAAGACTAATAAGTGCAGATTTTTTCTGATAGGACATAACATTTTATAAAGCTATATAGTGTATAAAATAGTATCAAAATGCCACAAAACTATTCTAATAAATGAGTGGCATACACACCCATGTGGTAGTATATTATAAAGGTTATATATCAAGTTAATGAGAAAGCAACTATCAATGAGAAGGAGTTTAAGTTGCATCTCTAATTGAAAACACATAGAAAGACAAATTCCAAGAGATAAGAAGGCTAAACCTACAAAATAAACTAGATAAATATTAAAAATTATTATAGGATGATATGTTTGCAATCATGGAATAAGAAAGACCTTTCCCCCTTTGGAACCAGATGCAGAGAATTAAATTAATCACACTCTATTGGCATAGTGGTGCACACTTGTAATTCCAATACTTGGGAGGCTGAGACAGGAAGATTGCAGGTTCACAGCCAGCCTCAGCTACTTAGTGAGGCCCTCCACAATTTAGTGAGACTCTGTTTCAAAATAAAAACAAATAACCCAATCAAAAAAATTGGCAAAGGATCTAAATAGATGTTTCACAAAAGAAGAAATACAAATGACCAATAAATGTATGAGGAAATGTTCAACATCAGTAGCAATCAGAGAGATGCAAATCAAAACTACCTTGAGATTTCACTTAACCCCAATTAGAATAGCAATCATCAAAAACACAAACAACAACAAATGCTGGCAAGGGTGTGGAGAAGTAGAACCCTAATACATTGTTGGTGGGATTGCAAATTAGTACAACCACTATAGAAAGCAGTATGGAGGATCCTCAGATGAATGGGAATGAACCTACCATATGATCCAGCAATACCACTTCTGGGTATCTACCCAAAACAATGGAAACCAAACTATGAGACTGACGCATGTGTATCTATATTTACAGCTGCACAATTCACAATTGCCAAACTATGGAACCAGACAAGATGTCCATCAACAGATGAATGGGTTACAAAACTATGGGACATGTACACAATGGAATTTTACTCAGCCATAAAGAAGAACAAAATCATATTATTTGCAGGGAAATGGATGGAACTGGAAGACATTATGTTACGTGAGATTAGTCAGTTACAAAAAGTAAAAAATCATATGCTCTACCTAATATGTGAAAGCTAGGGAGAAAATGAGGTGTAAGAGGGACTCTAGACAAAGAAGGAGAAACCTTAGGTGAGCTAAGAAGTTGACTTAACTAAATGTGATGGGAGGGCACCCTAATGCACATGATGTTCTTTCACAAACATATCAAAGTCAATCACTTTAATCTGAACTTGAGAAGGAGGAAGGGCGAGGGAGTGGGGTAGGAATCGGGTAGGGTTAAATGAGAAATGTGTACAGGTATGCCTTTACCAGCTTTTACATAACAAAGATGTACGATTGCAATGCACCAATTAAAAAAAATAAAATTTAAAAAAAAGAATAAGATAAGGCTGAAGGTATAGCAGGGAGGTAGAATGGCCCTGAGTTCAATCCCCAGTAACACACACACACACACACACACACACACACACACACACACAAATTAATTACTGTAATTAAAATAAATTAATTAAACTCCTTAGTTAATAGACTGTTATCATAATGGTCTATACAATATTTCTTTCTGCTGTTTTCCCCCTTTCATTCCTTATCACCACCCCAATTCCCCTATTTCTCACAGGCACTCACTCTAATAAATTTACATTCTTTTCAGTGTTATGATATACATATGCATAAATGGTACTGACCTATGCATCTTCTTCTATCTTTTATATTCTGTTCTCTATTCTGAGTTGCTAGCTCCTTACTACCCAGGATGTGTGGCCTGTCCATTCATCGAGAGATGAACACTTAGGTTGCCTTTAACTCTACTACCATAAAGAAGGCAGTGATGAGCATTCTAGAGCATGCGCCTTTATGAGTTCCTTTTGGGTGTACATGAATGTGTGGGGCCACCAAGTCCTGCACAAGTACCAGAGTGGCTGCAGCAGGCTCTAGTGCTATAGTGATGCATAACTTTTCCCATTTTCTTACATCTGTGAAAATATTTAGCATTATATAACCTTTAAATTTTTTTCTAATCTAGCAGTTATAATTTTATAGCTCATTGTTTTCATTTCTCTAATTACATACTAGTAAGACTGAATCTCTCTCTATTCAGATTGCTAACTATTTAGGTTCCCCCTTCTGTGAATTGCTATTCAAATCCTTTGCTCATTTTTCTAGTAGGCTTCCCAATATTTTTCTCTGATTAACTTGTAAGAATTTCTTGTGTGTATTATATATTAATCTCTTATCAATTCCTCTTTTATTTTGAAAATATCATCAATCTGCCACCCATCTGTTAAATTTGTCTATAGTTTCCTTCATTGATAAAAAAAAAAGTTCTTAATTTTTATGTGGTCAAAGGTCTAGTTTCTTACACTGGATACCAAAAGAAATGGCCAAAGAAGAAAGATGATCAGCAATATGCTCCTTGACTTATGATGGGGTTGTGTCCCTATAAACCCATCATAAGTTGAAATTCTCTTAAGAAAAAAAGTGCATTAAATACATCCAACCTATTGAACATCATAGCTTAGCAGCACAGTACACTACTGGATACCAATTATTTAATCTCTGATCACTTGGCTGAGTGAGAGCTGCAGCTCACTGTTCAGCATCACAGGAGAGTGTCTTATTCCATATTACTAGCCCTGGAAACGATCAATGTTCAAAATTGGAAGTATGGTTTCTACTGAATGCATAATGATTTTGCTCCATTATAAGGTCAAAGAAATTGTAAGTTGAAACATCATTAAGTCAGGGTCCATCTGTACAGTTAGAAAAAAAAAAAAAGGAAGCCTATGCAACAAAAGACATCAAAAAATTAGCTGCAGGTATTTTTAATAAAGTGAGAAGAATGAAAAATATTGCAACATATTTAATAACTTGCAGTATATATGATGGAGAAAGGATTGATATCTACTTTATATACAAACAGAAACAGCTTAAATAAGCAAAAGACAAGTAGCCTACCGGAAAAAAACTAATTTTGTGAATAGAAAATTTGCAGAGAGGAGATATGGAAATCTAATAAATATGTGATATAATACAGGTTAAATCAAGATAGTATTTCATGGTCATCTGACTGAAAAAAAATACTAAGGTATCAGGCAATAGGAATTCTCATATTCTACTGGTAGAAGTGTAAACTGATAATTTTTTTTCTGTAAGTCAATAGATGGTATCTATTCACATTTAATATGTGCATAATCCTCTACCTTGACATTCCATATATATAGGTTAATCTACTGCAGTCTTGTTTCGTGAAAGGGGGAAATTAGAAATAACCAAAATTATTATTAATAAGGAAAAATAAATAAGGTATCCCCATACAAATTACAGATGATTTCATATGAGCAAAAAGCAAAACACATATTTTACATAAACTGGTGTAAAAGTATCTTCAGGACAGATTTGTTGTGATGTAACAAAAGGCATGTGTAGAACATGTATAGCATGGTTTATCACATGACTAAGCAAACAACCCCCAAGCCCCACAAAACACAACTATGTGTATGCAAGACGTCCTAGGAACAAGGCTAGAGACCTACTCTACAACATGATTATAGGTAATAAAATTGTGCTGTGTTTAGGATTCTTGACAAATGAATAGATTTAAGCTGCTCTTGCCATAAGAACACAAAGCAAGATGAGTATGTGAGATAATGAATAAGTTACTTCACTCTAGTAACATTTTTAGTACTTGTATATATCGCATACATAATGTCATAGCCTTTAAAAATACAAAATAAGATTTGTTTTAAAAGCATTAACACTTCCAGGAGCAGTGGTGCACATCTGTAATCTCAGTACCTGGGAGGCGAAGATAGGATCACAGGTTCACAGGTTTGAGGTCAGCATGTGGAAACTAAGAAAGACCCTGTTTCAAAATAAAAAATAAAATAGGGCTGGGGATAAAACTCAGAGGTAGGGTGTTCCTGAGTTCAATCTTCAGCACCACAAAAAATTAATACTTTTCATTAATATATAGGAAGGTTTTGGAAGAACCTACATCAAACTCAAAAGCCAAAGTTTCCTTTGGTGAGAACAGTTTATTTGTAAGAGAGCTAATGAAGACTTTCAGTTTTTTCTGTGTTTGATTCTTTAATAATAACAATATTTTCACCAGGCATGGTGGCATGAAACTATAATCCCAGTTACTTAAAAGGCTGAGGCAGGAGGATTGCAAGTTCGATTTATGGTTAATCAAAGAAACTTAGCGGGATCTTGTTTAAAAAAAAAATGAGCTGTGGATGTAGAGATGCAGCTCAGTGATAAAGGGCCCCTGGCTTCAATCACATTGGGGAAAAAAAGAGAGGGAAGGAGAGAGGGAGGGAAAGAGGGATAGTTTCAATTCTATTTATATGAGAATAATTAGGTTTAGGATGATTTCTAACTAGATCAAATGAGACAACTATTTGGGCTGAGCATAAGGAGAGAGATAAAATAGGACAAGATTTGACCATATTATAAGGATCTTCTGACATCAAACTTTAATTATTACAATTGCTGCCTAACTTACCTCTTAGCCAAAGTCAAAGTAGAAAACTACAGAATGATGTTAATTCAACCTGGATTCTAAAATTGAAAGTTTCCAGATACCCGAGTGCAAGGGTCAACCAACTGCAAAGCTTTCAGCCTGTTTCTATATGGATCACAGGCTAAAGATAGATTTCGCATTCTTAAATGGTAGGAAAAAATAAAATGAAAGGAAACATTTTGTGGCATCAGAAAGATATGTAAAAATCAAATTCTAGTGTCCATAAATAAAGTTTTATTGGAACTCAGCCATATCAATCCATGTACTTATTGACTGCTTTAGCATGACAACAGTGAAATCAATTGAGTAGCTGTGATCCTGCCTGACCTACCAAGTCTAGCACATGTATGCCTGCCTCTCTATAGGGAAAGTGTGCTGATCTGCCACTGGTCATCTTTTTGAGTTAGCACCTTACTTTTTGGGTTAGATCAAGCTTGGCATAAAAACTTGTCATTCATACGTGCTGTTCATGTGGAAGCTACCAAAGATTTTAAATCGCTATTTTTAATTTGTAAATGCTCTTCAATGTTCACATTTATTTCTCATTCTATCATGCTCACTTCATCTATTGTGTGTCTCTTTTAACAAGGAAAGAAATTATCTGCTGAGGGAGAGCATAACTGGTTGTCAGTTCTATTCCTAATCTTCCTCAATTATCTGCTCAGAGGAAGAGTCTCATCACAGACAACTAAATTCAAGGCACCACCATATGCTTTGCAGGAGTAACATGGCACCTAAATGATCCTGCAGCAAATAGCCAGCTCTAGCAACAGGGTCTGGGACTTCTGAGGAGCTAATTAAACCTATGAAGCTCCTCCTCAAATAATTCACATATATACACAATATTTGGATTCAAGTATATACATAATATTTGGACTAATATTTTAGGGAGTTCATCAATACCCTGAGGCCTTTCCTCAGCTTCTGTAGATCTGAAGTTTGAAAACTCTGATCTATAGGACTTACTTTTAAAAAGGATGTAAATACACCAGGCATGGTCCTACATGCTTATAATCCTAGTACTTGGAAGGCTAAAACAGGAGGATTATAAGTTTGAGGCCAGCCTCCACAGCTTAGTGAGACCCTCAGTAACTGAGCAAGACCCTACTTAAAAAAATAAAATAAAATGGGCAAGGGAAAAAATATCCTTTTCAACAAATCGTGCTGGCAAAACTGGTTAATCATATGCAGGAAAATGGAAATATACCCCACTTTCTCATCCTGCCCAAGAGTAATTCAAGATGGATCAAAGACCTGAAAGTTAGACCAGAGACCTTGCAGCTACTTGAAGAGGGCATAGGTCCAATACTTCAATACATAGGCACAGGTAAAAAATTTCTCAACAATACCCCAAAGGCACAAGCAACTCATTCTGGGATTCTGTTAAACTGAAGAGCTTCTGTTCAGCAAAGGAAACTATCAAGAAACTCAACAGAGAGCCCACAGAGTGGGAGAAAATTTTTGCCAGCTACTCTTCCAATAGAGGACTAATATCTAGAATATACAGAAAACTCAAGAAACTCACAGCTAAGAAAACAAATAACCCAACTATAAAATGGCTATAAAACTATAAAAGGATCTAAATAGACACTTCACAAAAGAAGAAATACAAATGGCCAATAAATGTATAAGGAAATGTTCAACATCAGTAGCAATCAGAGAGATACAAATCAAAACTACCTAGAGATTTCACCTAACCCCAATTAGAATGGCAATCAGCAAAACACAAACAACAACAAATGCTGACAAGGATGTGGAGAAGTGGGAACTCTAATAAATTGTTGGTAGGATTGCAACAACTTTGGAAAACAGTGTGGAGGATCTTCAGACGAACCGGAATGAACCTACCATATGATCCAGCAATACCACTTCTGGATATCTACCTAAAACAATGGAAACAGAACTATCAGACCAATGCATGTGTTTCTATGTTTATAGCCACACAATTCACAATTGCCAAAATGTGGAAGCAACCAAGATGTCCATCAACAGATGAAGGATTACAAAACTATGGGACATGTACACAATGGAATGTTACTCAGCCATAAAGAAGAACAAAATCATGTCATTTGCAGGGAAATGGATGGAACTGGAAAACATTATGTTAAGTGAGATTAGTCAGTCACAAAAAGTAAAAAAAAAGTCATATATTCTCCCTAATATGTGGAAGCAAGGGAGAAAGTAGGTTATAAAAGGGACTTTAGACAAAGAAGGAGAAATCTTAGATGAGCAAAGAAGGTGACTTAACTGAAGATGATGGGGTCAGGGGAGGGGAACACTCTAATGCACATGATGTACTTTCACAAACATATCAAAGTCAATCACTGGAGAAGGAGGGAAGGGAGAGGGAATGGGGCATAAATGTGAAGAGTTAAATGAGAGATGTGTAAATGTATGCCTCTATCAGCTTGTACTAACAAAGGTGTATGATTACAATGTACCAAAAACTGGGGGCTGGGGTGTAGCTCGGAGGTAGAATACCCCAGAGTTCAATCCCCAATCAAAAAAAGAAGAAAGAAAGAAAAGAAAAGATATTTAAAGGATGGATATAGGCTCTCTGCTATTGTATAATTCCATGAAACTTGATTCTCCTGCTTCAACTACATAAAGGAAATTCAGCACGCAAAACAAGACATGGAGGACAGTGAGAGTTCTCTGGGCTCCAACTCCCACTGTCACCAGTCAACCCCTGTTCTGGCTTCTACCATAGAAGGATTCTACCTTCAGTATTTCACTTGGTTCATGAGACAGGGAGAGAAGAATCTAGGGAATGTTGATACTTAGGTATAAATAAAACATTGGTGACAAATTGATTCAAAATATTATTAAGAGCTACATTTTTTAAGGAGATTTTGAGCAAGAGTGTGCATGTCATCAAACTGCAGGACCAAAAGACCACGAATCTATGACTGCAGCCAGCGTATACAAACCTGTCTGTGCATTAGCATTACCTGAAAAAGATTTCCTGAAACATAGACTTATGTTCTCAAACCAGATTTACTGAAGAGAATCCCTAAGAAAAGAATAGAAAATACAGACAGATACAAACGTAGATGCACAGACATGTATATTTTTCATTTCTTTTTTATTTAGGATAATTGCTTTGATTTACTTTTATTTTGGCACCTAAATATTGCACGTACTTACAGGATACCAGGTGATGTTTCAGTACACATATACATTGTACAGTGTTCCAATCAGAATAAACATATCTATCTCCAACATATACATTTTTAAACAAGATTCCCAGATGACTCTCCAGCCAGCATAAGCCTGTAGACATGCACAAAGAAACCAATGGCAAACACAGTTAATGTACAAGCCTAGGATGCTTCAGTAAAAAGAATAGTGAGTTAAATAAAAAAAAATTGTATTCTAGTCCTGTCCTAGCCATCAATTTGCTGTGTTACCTGAGAGACATCTCTTCACTTCTCTGGGCCCCACTTCCTTCATCTGAATAAAAGAGAACAACGGACTAAATAATGGCCAAAGGGTTTTTCAATTCCTAAAATTATGTGAGTGTTTATCCAACATTATCTATAAATTCTGCTTAATGGAAGGATTGAATCAATTACTTTAATATACTTTTATTGATGCATTGTAATTATACATCATAAAGAGGTTCAGAGTGACAGAAACACATGTGCACACAGCACTTAGTGTGTTTCCCTCCAAATCCTGCCCCACCCCACTCCTTCCCCCTCCCTCACACATATTACTGAGATTTCTATTGATTACTTCATATATGTACATAGCATTATTGGAACTATTTCTTCATCAGATCTCCCTTTTCCCCTCCCCACCTCCCACCCCAAGTCCCTCCCACCATTCTACTGGTTTGTCTCCTCATGTATCTGAAGTCCTCTTTGTTTCCCACTTTCTCTCTAGCTACCACATATGAGAGAAAACATATTACCCTTGACTTTCTGAGGTTGGCTAGTCTCACTTAGAATAATATTCTCTAGTTCCATTCATTTTCCTGCAAACGATATTAATTTTTTTCTTCTTTACAGCCAAAAAAAAATTCTATTGTGTGTATATCCCACAGTTGAATCATTTATAAGCATGTTCTGGTACATGTGCTCATGGATCATGCTCAGACCTAACCTGATCTCACTAAATTTGAAGCAGATTAAAGAAACAACTACAATATGACAGGCAGAGATTTATCAGGCCGATAAATGGGTGCTTTAAAGTGCCACATAAAACAATATGGGGCTCACCTAACAGCAAAGTTACAAAATGCATGAAGCAAAAATTGACATAATTGAAGGGAGAAAACAACAGTTCAACAATAAAAATTAAAGCCTTGCAAAACCCACTTTCAATAATGTACAGAACAACTAGGCAAAAGATCAATGCAGAAATAAAAGAGTTGAGCACTAATATAAACCAACTAGACAAATAGACATCTGTAGAACATATTCCATATAATAATAGCAAAATATATGCAACAGTCTCCAGAAAAGACCATTTAGACTATAAAAATAAGCCTCAAAAAATTTGAAATTGCTGAAATCATGCAATAGAATGGAATCCAAAGTCACTATTAGAAATAAGTTTAAAGAATTCACAAATATGTTGAAATTAACACCATCATAAATTTACAAAATGAGCCAAAGAAGAAATCACAAATGAAATTTAAGTGTACCTTGAACTGAATGAAGATGAAGACATGATATATCACAGTTTATGAGATATAGTGAAAGCAATGCTTAGAGGAAAAATTATAGCAATAAGTGCATATTTTTTAAAAGAAGAGAAATCTAAACTCAGTAACCAAATATTTTACTTTAAGAAATCAGAAAAAAATCAAACATTCCCATGTCTTAAACATGTGATAATTTGGGGGTGTTCTTTTCCCTAAAAAAGGAAAGAAAAGAGACTTGGGCAGGGGATAAGCAATCAAAACTCAAGGAAAGCAACAAACATAAAATTTTAAAAAAAAAGACTGCAGTGGAAATGCATGAAATGGAGAATGGAAAAATAATAGAGAAAGTTGACATAGCCAAAAGTTAATTATTTGAACAGTTTAACAAAACTGTGACATATTTTTAATGAGATGATTAAGAATAAAAGAAAGACTCAAATTAGTAAAATCAAGAATGAAAGAGAATACATCATTTCCAACTTTTAAAAAGTATGAGATGATTATGAATAATTGTATGTTGACAAATTAAGAAAGCTGCATAATGGAGAAATACCCAGAAATATACAAGCTACCAATGCTGACACAAAAAGAAAATCTTACAAATAAAGAGATCAACTTAGTAATTAAAAAGTTTCCCAAATTAAAAGCTTTACTGGTCAATTGTTCTAAGCATTCAAAGCAGAATTAATCCTTTTTTAACAAACAAAAATAACTATATTTAAATAAAATTCTTGAAATACATTACTGATCAACAAATTTACATGACATCTCTCATGGTATACTTATATATCTTCAAAATTATTTTTAAAACAAAATGTTATGCATTAAACTATAAAATATTCATGTACAACAAAGAAAAAATAAGTTTACTGATTAGCAGTTAAAAACTTACAATAAGAAAATTATTTTTGATACTCATTTATGTAGTAAATAATGCTATTTACATATATGAAATTATTAATACCAATCTCACACAAAACAATTGTATTTCTATATACTAGAAATGAACGATCCAAAAGCAAAACATTAAGAAAACAAAGCAAGGGTTGTCCAAAGGTATATAGGATTACCATGTGATGCAGAAATATTCCTTCTAAGTACATATCCCAAAGAATTGAAAACATATATCCACATAAAACTCCATACAAAATAGATATAGCAGCAAAATATGGTAAAACTCAAATGTTCATCAACTGGCATTTTATGTGGCTATTAGGATTTGCCTCTGGAGTGTCCCCATGTGTTGAAAGCTCATGTGTTGAAGGCTTGCCCCCAGTACAGCCAGGATCAGAGGAGGCGTATGGCTGGAGGAAATGTGTGATTGGGAACAGGGCCTAGGAGATTATATGTATCCCCAGCCCCTTCCTCTCATTATCTCCATTTGGGCCACCATGATGTTAGAGTGGCATCCCTCCACCACGTCTTGCTACAGTGGTTTCTGCCTTGCAGCAAGTCCTATAGAGAGAGCCTCCAAAACCAGGAGTCCAAATAAACCTTTCTTCCTCTCAGCTGTGCTTGTCAGGTATTTTGGACATAGCAGCAAAATGCTGACTAAAATACTGTCCATAGAGTGGAATAAAGAGCAAATACATGCTACATTGTAAATAAACGTGTACATATTATGTAAGTGGAAGAAACCAGAGACAATGGTCACGTGTATGAAAAGTTCAAAATAGGTAAATGCATAAAGACAGAAAGTAGAATAATTGCTTCGAGAGGCTGAGGGAAGAGGATATAGAATAAGACTGCTAATGGGTAGGGGTTTTCTCTTAGGGGTGATAAAATGTTCTAGAATTAGACAGTGGTGATGATTGTATGTTATAAATATACTAAAAAAACTGAATTGTTCACTTAAAAAAATAAATGTTATATTATATGAATCGTACCTCAATAAAATTGTCCTAAACACACACACACACACACACACACACACACACACACACACACACACACACCATTATATGGCCAGTAGTGTCCTTTCGGCTACAGCAGAGGAAACTACTGTTGTCTGTCAGCCTTCCACAAGCATGTCAGAATAATTGCAGTGGTTCCTAATGCTTATGGCTGATGAAGAAAAGATGGAATGTTCCAAAAGGAGAAAGACACTGAATAGCAACAGCAATTTTAAAAATGGAAAACTCAAGGTATGTGCACAAGGTGTGAATAACTAACACCATCCACTACACACCACACTTAGGAGCCACGCCTCTTGAGGGGAGTAGCTTTTCTCTGAGGTGTCATTTTAAATGCATATGGATTGATACGCCCATACAAGACGATAACAACATTCACCTACAATTTATGAAATAGTTTTCATTCATTAACATGTTTATTTTCAAAACATCCCTGACATCACCATTCCTGCTCTGAATTTATGGAAATGGAAGCTTCAAGTGATTCTAAGATTTGCCTAAAAGGACTCTCTGGGCAGAGACACAGAGCCCTGAAACCTACCCTGTGAAGAACAATAAATGGCAGGAACTAGTCAGCTGCTGTGAAGTTTGCAATCCAACAATTTTGTAAACAAAAATGTTCTCTCCCCTGGCTTACGGGGAATAGTTGGGCCATGTTCAAACCATCTACCCATCTCTACTACTGCTATTTTTGCCATATCCTTAAAAACAACCAATGCACATGTAGGTCACAGGCCTGTCCCGGGAAGTGATCTCACTAAAGTCCAAGTGTGACAGCTTGACCCGCCTGACCCAGGTTTCCAGCAAGTGGAGTGCAGTATGTTACCTCACAGGGTGGCCACACTGTGTGTTGCATTGCACACTAGTTGGGTGTCTGCTGATAAGGACAGACTACTGGGGCTAAGCACTGCTTGTGTCTGCTCTCCAGAATCTTACAGACACTGTCACCACCATATCTTTCATGTCTTTATTTTAAAGGCCAAGAGCAGGAGCCTTGATCACTAAACTGCAGGGGTGAAGCAAGGCAAAGGAGACTCAAACACTTCCAGGCTGGGAGGAGCAGAGCTGGCCCCACTTTTCAGAGGGACAAGAGTTGTGACTTCTTTTAGGAAACAAAGTCTCCAAAAGACCAGTGAATCAGCCTTCTCAGAGGCCAATCAACTGGAGATTTACTAATGTTAAATCATTATCAGCCTCACCTCAGAAAGGCATGGACTTCTTATCCTCATTTCATATTAAAGAGACTGAGACACAGAGAATAAGACCTGTACAGGACCACAGAGGAAGATGCAAACCTGGGAGAAGTTTGTGGGATATGTGGGATTCAGGGATAAACATTTAGCTGCATGGTCTGGGCAGACCTCTTACTGTCTCCAAGTCTTGATCCCTCACCTGTAGAATAGGAGCAACCTTCTGAGCTGGCAGGTGTACTTCAGGAGATTTCTTTTCTTTTTTTTTTTTTTTTTTTTTTTGCGGTACTGGGGATTGAACTCAGGGGTGTTCAACCTCTGAGCTATACCCCCAGCCCTATTTTTTATTCTTTATTTTGAAACAGGGTCTCACTAAGTTGCGGAGGGCCTCACTTAGGTAGCTGAGCCTGGCCGCGAACCCTCCGGTCTCAGCCTCCCGAATGCTGGGATTACAAGCATGCGCCACCATGCCCAGCTAGTTCAGGAGATTTCTATGAAACCCAAATATGACAGTACTGTGAACACATTTTGCACTCTGTAAATTGTCAAGTGCTAGTGATCATTATTCTTGCCCTAGGATTTGGCAACCAGTGATTCTCTCCTTTAGGACTGTCCTTGGGAAGGAAGGGGAAAAGGTACATTTATTGAGAAATAATTACCTGGCAGACACTGGGTAAATCTTTCACATATAATATCTTACCAAATCCTTTCCACCTGTGCCCAGAGACGTGTGGTATTATCCCCATTCTGAAGAAAGAAAACCTGCAGCCTAAGAGGGTTTAGGGAACAGGGGTGGGGGATATAATTTGGGTCTTTCTGCATTGCATTCATAGCCAATGTCCTCTGCATCAGCCAGGGCAAACTACTGCCTGAGGCCAGATCCATCCCACCTAGAACAAATTCTCCCATCCCTTCATTCTCACAGCAAAGCCTGAATTGAGTAGCTACACAGTCTCTTGCAACTGACTTTGCATGGTCCCAAATACCTGCTGTCTGTCCTGTATAGAAAGTGTTTGCTGATCCCTGGCTAGTAATGGCTAAGAAAGTGGACACCCAGCTACATGGGTCTGAGGATCACCATCCCCATTTATGCTATGGTTATAGATATGGCTTGTGTGTCCCTCAGGCTCCGTGTGCTGCAGGGCGTCAGTATTTGGAAGTGGTAGAACCTTTAAGAGGTGGGGCTTAATGGGAGGTTCTCAGGTTATTAATGGCTTTGCTGTCCTAGGGATTAAGGTATTTCTCACGGTGATTCTCATGAGGGGGTTATAAAGGCCTGAGCCTGGGCCCACTCTCTGCCATTTTGTATTGAAATGTAATTGCTTATTCCTGCACAGGCTCCCACTATTGCAACACAGGTGAGATGAAGCAGGCACAGGGGAGCCCTAGTCAGAGCCTGAGCCAGGTGGTGACTTTCAGTGTCTGAAACTGTGAGCTAAAAGTATTTCTTTCTAAGTTAGCCTGTCTCAGGTATTTTGTTATGGTAACTTCCTAGTATGCGAGTTTCACTTTCCTCATCTGCAGGGTATGCAATGCCAGTGCTCCTTCCTAGGCTATTGTGAAATGACAGCTATCCCATCTCATGTGCAGCTGCAGCCCAGTCCTTGGCAGGGCCTGTCCTTGGCCCAGTCCTTGGCCTTGGTGCACGTGGGCCAGGCCAGAAGCACAGCAGGCTTCCCTCCCTCTGCAGCCAACCTGGCTGCTTCCACCTCCCCAGGTTTCACCACCAGCATAAAGAAGGAAATGGCTGGCATCTCTCCTTCTTTCCCTATCTCTTGACTGACCAGCCATGAGATTTTTCTTTCATTGGCTTCTTCTGCAGAGTACAGCTCTCCCGAGGTCTGTTTTAGGTTTGGGGGACAGTCCATGCTGGTGGTTCCTCTGAGGCTACCAGTCAAATATGGTTTGGGCAGGTCCAGTACCAGCAGGGTGAGTGGAGGGAAGACAATGGGGGGGGGGGCAGAAGGTAGGAGGAGCAGAGCTACTGCCCCAAGGGCAGATGGAGAGCCTTTGTTTTTCTTGGGAATCTTGGGGATGTTTTTATTGAGGACCTTTCTGGGCTGGGGTGGGCTGGTGAAGAACAGTCACCATCTATTTTTGACTGTCTATTCTGTTCTCCCAGGCCTTTAAAGACTGCTGTTCAAATACGTCTTTCAAATAGAACTGCCCTCCTTTGAAAGTAGTTGTGGTCTTTTAAAGGCAGCATTGAGAGGCTTTTAAATCAGCTTCTCTAGTTCCAACCCTGCAAAGATTCTTTGGGTAACTCAAAATGGGAATCGCCTCCCTGGTTCTAATGACTCCCGCCGTCAGCACCAAAGGCAGGAGGCAGGAGCTGAGCTGCAAAAGCCTTCCCGTAGGACTCTCCCACCCAGCCTTGCCTTCGCTGGGGGTGGAGAGAGGGGCGTCTTTTCCAAGTGATAGTCCTTGATCTCCAGAAGGGTTGGAGAGGGAGCTACATACCTGGGATTTCTAGACCACTAGTGGGAGGATCATGGACACGTGAGCTCCGGATTCTCCCCTGGACCTCCTCCCTCTCTCACCTGCTCTTTCTTGGACTGATCACTCATGTTGGACAGCTAACTGCTGATATCTTCTGGCTTTCCAGGCCAGAAGAATCTTCCTACCACCACTGGAAACTGGCACTTACTATACACCTGTTCCAGGTGCCCCATTGGGCCCTCAGCTATGAAGAGGTGTGGTCAGGATTTGATTCTAGGCTTGCCTGCTGCAAAGTTCCCAAATGCTTTAGTCTACTGCCTTGTCCATATACCCATCTGGTGACTCTCAGGATCACCTCTCCTAATCTTGACAGATAAGTATGAAAGGGGGGCATATGGGCACCCCTGTGCAGGGCTCTCTGTGCTTGGACTCTTAGCTTGTGGGAGTATATCTGCTTCTAACTGAAAGTATTAGAGGGAGATGGAGCTCTGGAGTGGAGGAGGCAGGAAGCACACACACTTTATGTAACACTCTAGGGCAAAACTAGTACCTGTGGAAATGTTAGACAAAAGAACTACAAGCCTGACATGGTGCCACACACCTGTAATTCCATCACCTGGGATGCTGAGTCAGGACGATAGCAGGTTCAAGACCAGCCTCAACAACTTAGTGAGAGTCTCAACCTAGTGAGACTCTATTTCAAAACAAAACAAAAATAATTTTAAAAGGTTAGGGATATAACTTGGAGGTAGAATGCCTCTGGATTTACTCCCCAGTACCAAAAAAAGAAAAGAAAAGGAAGGAGAGAGAGAGAGAGAGAGACAGAGAGAGAGAGAGAGAGAGAGAGATACAGATCTCAGAAGGAGAGCATATCCTGAGAATAAAAGGATCAGTGAGTCAGGACGCAACCCAGCAGCAATGGCCAGAATACACTAAACTGAAAAACTCAAAGAGGACTCTCTGTGTTCCAGGTCCTTCCTCCCAGGACCAGTCAGGGGAGTCCCTCAGTCCCATCTCTCTCCAGAAGGCTGCAGCTCCACGTGCCTCCAGTCTCACAAAGGACAGCAGGAAGCATTCCTTGCCTGGGTGTAAGGCCCGAGCTGCTCACTTTCAGGAAGCTTTCAGAGACATTAGCTAATTAATTTTGTTCCACACAACTTGACACCACATCAGAGCTGTACATGTAAAGAGAGATGTGTCAAAGTGCCAGCAAGTACTGATAGGGCCAGGAAATCAGTGGAGAATACAAACCATCTGCAGTCAGGGATGGGGAGTGCGAGATCACAGGGACATAAGTTAAAAGGGATGCAATGCAGGACACTGGCTTCCCAGGCTCCTGAGGGCCAGGGTTTTCTCAGTCTTCTATCCTCCTCCAGCACAAATATCAGGGCAGCATGATGGCTACTGCTTGGATTTTTCAATGCACTTGATCCCCCAGGTGGCTCTAAAGGGAAGGGGAGCCTAGTGGGAGGGCCTTAGGTCTCTAGGGACATGACCTTTGGGTGGATTGTGTGATCCTGGCTCCTTCATTTTTCCTCTTTGCTTCCTGAGATGAGGAATTCCCCTCCATCACCATCCTGCATTGGTCCAGCAGAGGCCAAAGCAATAGTCCCCTGATCTTGATAGGAGCATCCAAAATTGTGAGCCAAAACAAACCTTTTGTCTATATAAGTTACTCATCTCAGGAATTTTGTTATAGTAATGGAAACCTGACTGGCACAAGTTTCTACTTCTAGTCCTGCCTTGTGGATCCTTGGATAAGTTTCTCAGAGTTTGCAGGACCCAATTTCTTCATTTTACAACCTCTTACAACTTGTTATTCCACTTCTTAAAAAGTAGCTTTTTTGTCCAGGGATACACCAGAGGGTTGGGAGCCGTGGGGAGAAAAGTATGATACTGATAAACATATATGACTAGAATCAAAAGAGCATCTCTAGTGACTGGACTCAACACTACTATAATGATTAATTTCTTTCTATTTTTCTTTTATGACAGTGCTGGGGATTGAACCCAGAGACTTGTGCATACCAGACAAGTACTCTACCACTGAGCTGCATGCAGCTCCTACAATGGTTAATTTCATATATGGACTGGGCCATGGTACCTAGATATATGGTTAAACATTACTCTGGGTGTTTCTATGACAGCTCTTCCTGATGAGATTAACACTTGAATCAGACTGAGTGAAGCATATTGTCCTCCCAAGTGAAGGTAGGCCACATCCAATGGGTGAAAGGCCAAAGTAGAACAGAAAGGCTCTGTAACTCTCCTCCTGCCTGATTGTTTGAGCCGGGGTATTGGTCTTTGCATACCTTCAGACCCAAACCCAGCTCTTCTTGGGTTCTGAGCCTGCTAGCCTCAGCCTAGAGCTGTACCATGGGCTCTCCTGGGGCTCCAGCTTGTTGTCTGCAGACCTTAGGACTTTGTGGCCTCCATAATTTTGTTAGCAATTTTTAAATAAATATTCACACATACACACACATATAATGTATCTAGAAACTCTGAATAACATACTAACATATCCTGTAAGAGTTTCTTGGATGTATGTGTTTCAGAGAAGATGGCTACAACCCCTGCTAGCAACCAGTACTCACGTTATAGGCACTAAAAATAGCAAAGATGGTTGTGCATGTTGGTGCATGCCTAGAATCCCAGTGTGTGAGACAAGAGAATCACAGGTTCCAGGCCAGTCTAAGCAACTTAGGAAGAGCCTCAGTATCTTAGCAAGATCCTTTTATTTTTTATTTTTATTTTTATTTTTTTTTTTTTTTTGCGGTACTGGGGATTGAACTCAGGGGCATTCTACCTCCGATCTACACCCCCAGCCCTATTTTTTTATTCTTTATTTTGAAACCGAGTCTCACTAAGTTGAGGAGTGCCTCACTAAGTAGCTGAGGCTGGCCGCGAACCCGGATCCTCCGGTCTCAGCCTCCCGAATGCTGGGATTACAAGCGTGCACCACCACATCCGGCTCAGCAAGATCCTTTTTAAAAAAATAAAAATAAAAGGAACTGGGAGGTAACTTGGAGATAGAATGCTCCTTGATTCAGTCCCCAGTACCAAAAAAATAAAAATAAAAAGCAATGATCTCATACAGTTAACCATAAAATATGCAAAATAACTTTGTAAAACTCATTATTGGTCAAAATCTTTTTGAGGTCATGTGCAGCAACCCAAGCCTGCAAGTGGAGATCATGAGGCAAGCCATCATCTTGGTAAAACAGTAAACTGGGAGTCCTTGGAGGAAAGAGTAGAGAAGTGAGTGGGTTCAACTGAAGATCAGAGGCCTGGGGTCAGATTTACAGAATTAAAGGAGGAGGAAGATTGCTTTCTGGAGCATTGTTCCACCATGGGAGTGACGATTGTTTTACAACAAAGAAGATGAGAGGCAACTTACACATTTCAGGAGGGACCTGTGGAATGGGTATGCAAGAGAAAAAAATATATATAACATCTACTCCTGGTCTCCCAACTCAACAATTTGGTGCATCTCTTTCCTAAGCCCTCCGTAGGCTTAATTTTCCCTCTCTTATTTCACTAGGTTTTATATCCTACTTTTTTCACCTGCAAAAACGAGCATTTTTCTAAACCACCAACTACCTCTGTACACCATAATGTTTAAGTAGATGAATGTCATTCTATCATACAGATAAATCACAATTTCTTTAACAAATTCCCTACTTGGGGGCTTTTAGATTTCTTCCCATTTTTCACTATTTTAAAGAACACTGTGATGAATAGCCTCCTACTCAGATTAATGTTACTACCTTCCTGATTATTTCCTTAGAATAGATTCTCAGAGGTGGAATTACTGGCTGAACAGTTAAGAACCTGCTTGAGGGTGTTAAAAACTTCAGCTAAACCCCCAGGTAAACGGTGTCTGCCATCCCATCAGTGAGGTGAGGACCCATTCATTCCTCCACACTCTCACAAACACAGAGTGTATGGCTTGGTCTTTGCATGAATTAATTTACGGTGAGAGAACATCAAAGATTTGGTGAATGAAGTGACCAGCTGACCCTTAAGAGAGTAGTAAGATTTCAATCACTGGAAAAGGTAGAGAAGGACATTTCAAGGCAAGAAACTTAGCAGAGCAGTTTAGACGCTGCTGCTGTTTCTGGAGAATCCAATCATCCAGATGCACTAAGTGTAGGGTTCCTAGGTAACACAGAGGAGGATTAGACTAAAAAGACAGGCTAGAGCAGGATCACGGAGGGCCTTGAATGGCAACCTAAGGAGCTTATATTTTAGTCTCCAGCAAGTGGAAGCCATTAGCAGTTTCTGAGCAGGGGAGCGATGTGTTTTTGCACGCTATCCTGAGGGTGCCAAGAACCTGCCAGAAGGTTGTTAAGTGGCAGGATTGGGTTTCATAGTTTTGACAGTAACCAGGAGACATGTCTATTTTTCCCACTCTGGTGTGACACTGGGGTTGGAGCACTTCACTAGTGTTCCAACCTGCTTCCTATTAAGAGGACAAAACCCCATGCGAACAAATCAAAAAGGAAGAGAGGAGAACAAATGGAGGCAGATCAGGCAGCCCCGAAAGCAGCCGGGCCCGTGAGTAGCATCTGATAATTCATCTTAGTCCTTATTTCTCTCATCAATATTTTATGTCACTAGGAAACTCCAGCTTCATTTTCTGGTAATGAATTTATCATGAGACTAAGAGCAAGTTGCTGAAGCAGATGCCGGGGGAAGCCGAGGGAAGGGCAGCTCTCAGCCTCAGCCTGTTGGCTGCGCCGCCCGCAGGGCAGGGTGCAGCAGACCCAGAGAGAACGCCCTGGCCCGGGAGCAGGACTTCCATCTAAGTGGATCACTGATTCCCCAAATAAACCCTCTTCAGAAAACGCCTTCCCTCCCTGGGGGGCTGAGTAGTGTTGGGGAAGGTTAGTCAACACTACTGATTAATCACCCACTGGGCAAAGAACTCTGTAATACAACTGGGAAAAAATAAAAGGATTCAAACATAGGTCCTTATTCTCACAGAATTTGCAATTTCTGCCCTTGTTTCAGCATCTGGCAGAGTGCTTTCAGCGTAGTAGGGTCTCAAAAATGCCTTCTGCGAAAGGTAGTAACTGCCAACAGCTGTCCCATGAGGACTCTCGAGTCGATTTCAGCTCTAACTTTCTGTGCAACTGGAGCAAGCCACTTAATACAGTCTCACTTCAGAAATCTAATTTTACAAATGGAAAAAATAATAGTAGCAACAATTTGTTTTTATTTATTATTAATTATTATTATTATTGGCACTGGGGATTGAAGCCAGGGGTATTCTACCTCCAAGATACGAGCTATACCCCTGCCTTTTTTAGTGCTTATTTTGAAACTGGATCTCACTAAGTTGCTGAGGGTCTCACTAAATTGCTAAGGCTGGCTTTGAACTTGTGATCCTCCTGCCTCAGCTTCCCAAGTACTGGGATTACCGGTATGATGTGCTTCCACACCCAGCAGCAACGGCAGCAATTTAGCATTTACTCTGTGTGCTTCCCATGTATTCAATTAATTTCCACAACAATCCTGAGGTAAATACTACTATTACTTATATTTTAGGCATAAGGAAATTTGTGCTTAGGTAGGAAAAGGATGTTTCCCAAGGTTACAAGCTAGTTCTGAATACAGGATTCTTGGTCTTAATCACCATATCATACTATTTTGAGTCACCTATATCCATTAGGAAGAGTTCCACTTATTACATGTAAAAAGAAAAAAATTAGCCCCACTCAAGCAATAATGAAATTTTTTGGTTCACAGAAAATCCAAAGTTTATTACTAGTTTTGAGCATACTTTGATGCAAGTCCTTATGGTGTGTCACCATGACTCAATTTCTTGCTAACCTTAGCTGCACATCCTGTTGGGGATCTACACTCAAAGACAGGGACTGGAAGGTACAACAATCAAGGGCATCCATGTCTGAACCGAGCCTGGGGATAAGGAAGGTTCTTTGACCCCTTCTCCCTCAGTCCAGAATTGCACCATTATAGAATTGTGTCTTGATAAAGATCTTGGACAGGGTGGAGGGGTATTGAAGAATGATAATTAAATTCCTGGTCTCACAGAGCAAGTAAATATGTTTTCATTGAGAAAACCGAAATAAGATTAGGATTTGTTGATGTCATTTACAATACAGATTAATGAATTACCTAAATAGACATGAATTAGAAAAATAAGATAATCTCAAACAATCATAACATGGAACACTCACATGTTCAGGGAAATATATGCAAAAGTCACTATGTAAGGCACAGGGGATAATATTATTTCATTTTTCCTCCTTTAAAATTAAGTTTTAGTCATTTCTCATGTCCCATTTCCCCATAGGGTAACCTCTGCTATCTATTGAATATGTAAGGTTCATTATTGCAAGGTAACATTATTGCATATAGTGCACCTTTGGAAGGTCGTAAATACCCTGCAAACAATCCCATCTCATTCTACCAGGCAGAAATTATGTTTCCCCACTTCTCATTAAATTTCTGATGAACTAATAAATGATTGAAAAGTACTTTGTGAGAATGGCATAGTACATGCACACATGGGATGCCGACTCCTCTAGCCCCTGGGTACATTGGCACCAAGACTAAATGTTTAGGATTATAATCCTGGGTGGCTGAAAGAGTGTCAGCCAAAGGGGAGAAGGACCCCAGAGAGGGCAACCAGCTCAACCTGGTCCCCTCCCACTTCAGAACCAGTTTGTTCCTGGCTGCCAGGCTCATGTTTCCTCTCCATCCTTGGTGCCAGCACACCAGAAATCTAACCTTCTCTCTGCAGGAAAGGAAAACTTTCAGAAAAGAAGCCCTTTACTCCAGGTAGGCTCGTCACTTCCTCCAAACTCACTAGGCACTGTGGTTTGTTGCTAGAATCCCCTTCATCTTTTCTCCACCTCCCTTACCTTGCACACCAAGCCCAAAGCATCCTCATCTGCCTGACAGGACTGAGAAAAAAAATGTGCCTGGAATTGAGCAAAGTGTTCCATGCACTCTACTTTTCACTCCACCTTCACAAAAACCTACGTTGGGGAAATAAATAGCATTACCCAATTTTACAGGTGAGAAAATAGAGGCCCATAGAGGTGTGTAGTTGGGATCTGTAGTATCCCCCAGAGGGCCATGTGTTAAAGTTTGGTCTTCAAACCTATTGGGAGGTGGTGGAATCTTTAACAGGTGGACCCTAGTGGGAGGTTTTAGGTCATTGGGGGTGTGCCCTTGAAGGTGATTGTGGGAAACTGGTGTCTTCTCTCTCTTTTCTGATTCCCAGTCTGGGGTGAACAGTTTCTTCTGCCAGATGCTCCTGCCCTGATGTATTAAGCAATGGGGCCAATTGATCATGAGTTGAAACCTGCAACTAGGAGCTAAAATAACCCTTTATTAAGTTGACGACCTCAGGCATTTGTTACAGTAATGGAAATCTGACTAACACATAGGTTAATCAGTCCTGGGTCAACAATGATTGACATCACCATAAGGGCCCAGGCCAGGGCCTGTCCATACCGCACCACTGTTTCCTACCTGCCACCAGCCTCTGTGATTAGGCCAGCTATGAAGCCCCTTGAGCAATTAGTATCTCTTCAGTTGCTTTGACAGTTAGTCATAAACTGCCTGTGATAGCTCAGTTATCGTTCTCTTGAACTATTCATTGTTTCCTTTATTTAGATATTTATGCTGCATCTTCTTGACAAGCCTGTGAGCTCCTTAAAGGAATTTATCTTCCCCCTAGTATCACTTCTACCACATGTGAGAGACTCATCAGTTACGTCCTGATTATATTGTCAGTGCTCAGCGTGGAAAGTGCAGACCCAGGGCAAGAGCCCTCAGTTGTGCAGTGCGTCCCCATCACAGGTACATATAACTCACCACCTTGCCTTTGTTCCCTCTTGCAAATTAGCAGCCCTGTCGTTCAGCCCTACAATCTCCTCCTAATCCCATAAGTATATACAATTATTATTTGTCTATTCAAGTAATTATTTCTAAAATTATTTTTAAAAGGGGAAAACTAGTACATACATTTTATTAAAAATAAATTAGATTTAAAGAAAAAAAATACACAGTTGGGCCACAATCTCTTCCCAACTAAGACTGCAAGGCCTCATTTCCTTGCCTTAAAAGCCAGGGATGTGGACCCTGGTTCCATGTGGTCTGTGACATGAGTTGGGCTATGATGTCCCATCATGTCCCATTCTGTGATCTCATAGGTCCACAGAGAAGAAATTGAATGATCTAAGTGCTATTTTTATTTTTATTGTAGTAAAAAAAAAAAAAAGCCAGGAGTGGTGGCACACGCTTGTAATTCCAGCATTTGTGAGGCTCAGTATGCAAAAATAAATAAGTAAATAAAATTTAAAAAGATATGACATAAAATTTACCATTTTAACCATTTCAGTGGCAGTAAGTACATTTGCACTGCAGAATTTGTCATTATTCCAAACTGAAACTCTGTACCCATTTAAAAAATTCCATATTCTTTTTTTTTATTGAGGGGGAGAGGGAGTACTAGGGATTGTACTCAGAGGCATTCTACCTCCAAGCTACACCCCCAGCCCTATTTTTATTCTTTATTTTTGAAACAGACTCTCACTAAGTTGTAGAGGGCCTCACTAAGTAGCTGAGGCTGGCCCAAAACATGCAATCCTCCTGTCTCAGCCTCCCAAGTACTGGGATTACAGGCATGCACCACCACACCTGGATTATTTTTTTGGAAGAACTGCCATACTGTTTTCCACAGGTGGCTTTACTATTTCACATTCCCACCAGCAATGTGGTGGTTTCTCTTTAGCCTGGCTCACACTGACATTTTGAGTATTGTTGTGATTGTTGTCTTAAATAGCAGCCATCTTAACAGGCAGGAGTATTATGTCATTTTGGTTTTAAATTGCATTTCCCTAACGACTAGTAATGTCAAGCATCTTTTCATGTGCTTTTTGGACATCTGTGTATCTTCTTTGGATCAATGTCCAATTCAAATCCTTTGCTTATTTTTAATTGGATTTTGTTCTTTATATTTTTGAGTTATAGGAGTTCTTTATATTTCCTGGACTTTAATACCTTGCCAGATACATGATCAGCAAATATTTTGTCTCATTATTTAAGTTGTCTTTTCATTTTCTGGTAGTATCTTTAGATACACAAAAGCTTTCTTATGAAGTCCAATTTACTTTTCTTTTGTTGCCATGTTTTTTTGGTGTCATATCAAAGAAATAATTGCCAAATTCAATGTCATAAAGTTTTCCTCACTGTCATAAACCAGTTTCACAGTTCTGTGCCTCATAGTTATATCTATAATCCATTTTTAGTTCATTTTTATATATGGTATAAGTAAAGATCCAATTTTATTCTTTTGTATGTGGATATACATTCTTTCTAATACAATTGGTTGAAGACACTGTCCTTTCCTCATTCTGTCATTCCCCTTATCAAAAAATCATTTGACCTTACATGTGAGGGGTTATTTCTGAGATCTCTATTCTGTTCCATCTTTCTATATGTCTGTCTTTATACCAGCACCATGCAAACTGTACAAACAAAACTATAGTAAGTTTTAGAATCAAGAAATGTGAATCCCCCAATTACATTCTTTTCTACATGATTTTTTGGCTATATAAAGATTTTATATGAATTTTTTAATATGGATTTCTTTTTCTATTTTTCACAAAAAAACACCATTGTGATGTTGAGCAGGATTAAATTGAATCTGTACATTACTTTGTTTGATATTGTCATCTTAACAATTTTAATTTTTTTTTTTTTGGTACTGGAGATTGAACACAGGGCCATTCTAACTCCTAGCTACACATTCCCACCCAGCCATATTTTATGTTTTTTATTGGGAAACAATGTCTTGATAAGTTGCTGAGAACCTCACTAAGTTGCTATGGCTGACTTTGAACCTGAGATTCTCCTATCTCAGCCTCCCAAGTACTTGGATTATAGGCATGCACCACCATGCCCACCTAATAATAAGTCTTTTAGTCAATGAACAGGGGATGTCTTTCCACTTTAAGGGAACAGGGGATGTCTATACCTCTTTAAGCATGAAAAAACAATCATTTTTGAGCAAATGAAAAGTAATTTACACCAAAAGTCTGTGCCACCCAAATAAAATCAGATTCTTGGAAGAGTTTTGATGGAACTGTGATAACAGAAGTGCAACCAGATATTAAAAGAAAACTAGATATAATAATAATAGTGGCCATTTGGGAAGGGCTCACTGGAGGCCCAGAACTTTCCTAAGAGCTTTATGTATATTAAATTATTTAATCCTGGCTGGGCATGGTGGTGCATGCTTGTAATCCCAGTACTTGGGAGGCTGAGACAAGAGGATCAAAGGTTCCTGGCCAGCCTCAAGTACTTAGTGAGGCTCTCTGCAACAAAGTGAGACTGTTTCAAAACAAATAAAATAGGCTGAGGGTGTAGCTCAGAGGTATAATGCCCCTGGGTTCAATCCCCAGTACCACACACAAAAATATTATTTAACCCTAACAACTCCCCAATGAGGTAGGTAGGCATTATTATTTTCCTTTAACAGATGAAAGGAAACTAAGACACAGAGAGATGAAGTAGCTCACCCAAGGCCGCACAGTTTCAAATCCATGGGGCTGGGATCCTAACATGGCCAGCCTGGCTCCAGGGAGCCTTTGCTTCTATAGTCAACTGAATAAACGTCCCCAAATATAATAAGTACTAATCCCTGGAAGGGATTGCAAATGTGATGTTTTGGAGGGAAAAGGTCTTTGCTGGAGGTATCTTAAGATAAGAAAAATATGCTGAATTATCTGGATGGGCCTTAAATCATTACCAGTGAAAGAAGAGAAAGAAGGGGAAGGAAGAGGAGGAGGAGAAGGAGGCAGAGGAGAAGGAAGAGGAGGAGGAGGAGGAGGAGGAGGAGACAGACACACACAGAGGAGAAGGCCATATGAAGATAGAAGCAAGAGAGAGAGAGGCAAGATAAAGATTGGAGCAAGGTGATCAAGGACACAGGATGAGGCAAGAAAGTAATGTTGCCCTAAAGTTCCCAGAGCATGTGTGCCCCTGCTGCATTTTGAATTTCTAGCCTCTAGAACTGTGAGAGAATAAATCTCTGTTTTTACCTATCACATCTATAGTTATTTGTTACAGCAGCAATGAGAAACTACTATCACTCCTAATCAAGGTTATGGGGAGTCTTGTGTTAAAAGATTTCACTCTCACTCATATCAGGTGAAATTATAGCTGCTACCACATCTACTCACAAAATGATCTTGATGAAGAGGACATATCAAGCTGATTGAATCAGTAGTTCAACATCTTGACACTTGTCAGAGCACTTTCCCATCCATTCTATCATTCAACTACCTGACCCCACCTGGTCTCTTCTGTACACAAGAGAACAAAGATCAGTATCTAATCTTGAAGAGCAAGAGCTGAGACATGTCTCCACCTTCCATTTTAGTACACTGCCCTTCCCACCAGACTACACCCCAACTCCTAAAAAAGAGGAAAACCCCATTTGTGAATAGTACTCTATAGTTTATAATATATGCATCTATATTATTCAATTCTCACAACAACATAATGTCACTCTTATTGACCCTGTCCTATAGAAGAAAAGACAAAACAAAACAAAACAAAAAACCAATACCAAAAGAAGTCTGGGGAATTTTTCTATGACACCCAAGGACCAGAAGAGGTTCGATCTTCAATCTACCACAGCTACTCCAGTATTATCATGCAGGCTTAGGGGCCCAGATGGAAATGCACAAATGCCATACCCAAATGCACATGATTTTTTTTCCATTTAAAAATAAAAATAGCCTTGATGTAAAGTTAAAAACAGGAGCATAATTTGCATGAGACCCTGAGCTCTCAATTACACCAATTACTTTATAATTACAGGCAATGCCATCTTGGGTTTTTCAAAACCTACATCTATTCTTAAAGAATCTGTCAGTAAGAAGGCTTCTTCTCGGGGAGAGATTCCAATTAGTATGCATGTTGTATGCAGAGGAAGAGAAAACCTGCTGGAGTTCTGAGGAGGAGCAAAGAGACAGGAGCTTTAAATGCCTCCAGCTCAGCAAATGGGTCTGTTGGTCCAATAGGAAACCAGAAAATCCTCCAATTCTCAGCTCTGGGAGTGCTCTATCAAGATAAACTCTGCCTGAACCTTCTTGTCCCTGCCTCCCCTCCTCCCACCTGTCTGGTGCCTAGCAGCCACCTTTTGAGGTGGGTGGGGAACAGCTTAACCTGCTGAGCTTGGGTTTTGCATAGCTACCCTTTTAAGCGTGGGCAAGAACAAGTGGAATGAGCCTTCCTCAGGTCCCTCCTGTATATGTATAGTCTTCTCTATCTTGTTCAGTAGCACTAAATAGGGAAATGTCATCTTCTCTATCCACAGGGGTCTTTCTTGGAACAGGGGCAGGGGACATAAGAGTGGTCAGACACAGTATACCCAGCACCTTTGTCTCCAATATTCCTGCTAGGGTATACTTGCTTTTTTGTCCCATCTGCTAAGCCACCAGGTCAGTAGGCAGAATCTTTGGACACCATCACTCAAACAACAGTTTGCTGCTGTGACTACTGATGTATCCCTGGCTTAGAAAGGGAATCACAGGGAGTTAGAACACAAAGGAACCTTAGAGATCCTTAATCCCACCTCTGAAGAAGGCCTTCTGACTCCATCATTTGGGGGCAGAATCCACTTGAACAGTATTTGCCTAAATGGCAGCATCTCCATGAAAAGTCACTATTATGCAAAGTGTGCATCTCTGACACCCATTCCCTGTATAGGGAGATGAGTAGCCAGTTGAAAAGGGAGCTTCATATTGTTCTGACAGGTGGACCTAACCTCTCCTCCACCTCCTGGTGCTAACAGGCAATGCTTTACACCTGAGTGCACCATAAACTCGGTACTTGATTCAAGAATAAGCTCCTAGAAGGGTCTATTGCCCTCTCACTAAAGGGAGCACCACCTGCCTATGATTAACAATCTCTAGGATTATCTGACTCTTCTAAAGATATCTAATCCACAAATGAAATCTCATTTCTTCCAATGCCAACATTGCTTTTCCATACTGCATTTTTTTAAAATAAGAACACCTCTGGTTACAGTTTGCAAAGCACCTTTGTTCCTGTTATCTCCATCTCCAGGGTATAGCATTTCTGAGAAGGCATTTTACACTCTCTATCCTTCCACCTTCTGGTCTCTCCAGGTCTACTCTTCTGAAAACTGTCCCAAAAAAGTAGTTAAAAAAGAAAAAAAAAAAAGGAAGCAGGCCTGGATCCTGGGAGATTGGAGTTCTCCATAGGATTCCTCCCTGAGTAGCTCCCATTAATCAGAAAGCAAAGTCTGAGCTCTCTGGTGATGTCTTCCTTCGCTAGCGTCTCTGCTCTACTCCCACCCCCTAAATTCCAATCAGACTTCTCATGAATGAAAAGCCCTTCCCTGCTTGAATCACCAGGAATTGCTATTTGTCTTTCTTTGCTTCCCTAACATGTGGTGCCTCTATTAAAATAGTATTTCTTATCCAGCCTCTCAGAGGCATGTGCCTATGTCTCACCTTCCCTGCTAATTTTCTGTGTTGCTCACCACACCTGTCAGGTACAGCATCACTAATTCTCATTTCCTCATCCCTACTTTGCACATGACAAAAACAAAACTCAGAAAGTTTAACCAATTTTTCCAAGGTCACATAACTATTAAGGGACTGGCATGCAACAAAAGCAGGATTGAATAGTGGTAGATGGCATGAATTCTGAAATCTCTGCACCTGCATGCAAATCCTACCTCTGAACTCAACAAGCTGTGTGACCTTGAGTGATTTTTTTAACCTATCTACACTTCCTTGTCTTAATCCATTAAACGAGTCTAATAATAGTGCCTCCCACATAAAGTTGTTGTAAAGATCAAATGAGTTAATGCACGTAAAAAGTTTTTTTTTTTTAATGTCTGGCACGTAGAGTTCACTCACAGAATTTTAGCTGCTTTGATCAATCTCTTTTCCTGTTCATATCTAATCATCACAGCAGCCTTCATCCCCTGACACAGACTCAAACATCCACAGAATCTGACCTTGTCCCCTTCCCTCCCCTTCTACTAACACCCTGGTACTTACCTCTAGAACCGAAGGTAACCATTAGTAGGACCCATCTTCTTTGCTCTTGCAAAGGGCTTCTTTAGCCTCTAGACCCTTCTGGAACATATCTTCCCTGCTCCTCAGAGCTGCTTCCTTCCCTTTTATCCTCCCCCATAAAAGTACCTCGCTTAGGATCTCATTTCATCTAACAAAAACATCTACCCACATCTCATCTTTGTCTTAGTTATCTGATGCCCCTTTTACCTTGAAAAGCTTAGCCCCTGATGATCCATCTCTGTCACTATTCTCTTCCTTCTTTGGTAATTTAATATACACATAGTCGTGCCTAAATATCCTGACCTCCACTCCTCCGCAAAGCTTTCCTGTTTCCTAACTTTCCCGGGTCATGCTCATGGTCATACTTTTCATCTTGTCATTACCAAGAATTGCTGTCTGTCTCCAAGCACAGTCTCAAACATTTCATATTCTGTCCACTGCATCCTGTATTTCAAGTCCTCTTCCTCAAGTATCCCAACTCCAGCATCCCTCCTCCTGTATCCTGAGCCTTTGGTACATTGATTCCACAACCTGCTCCACTATCCTTTATTTCCCCATTCCCCCAGCTTAAATTTCATGTCAATCATTATGCTGTATCCTGGCCTTCACCCTCAGCACTCTGCTTGCATTCTCTCAACTACCAAGTACCTCCTTGCACTTAGTTCAATCACCATCTAGTTTTGTCCAACCAGATTGCACTTGCACAACTGAGCACGTTCAGGAAAAGCCCACAGCCATGCCAGCTTATTTTAATTCCTGATCAATCCACTCAAGGAGGCCGGCGGTGCTGTCTGGCATTCATAACTAAGTACACTTGCACACTCACACAGCTGCTCCACTAGATGGCTATGTCATGCATTCTCATTCTTGATGTAGAATGCCTGTTCACAAATCCTCACTCTCTGCTGATGACCTTGTTTGTCTTTGATTAAGAAAAGTGAGAAACATGAAAAGAATATCCACACACTCCCACTGCCACATCTATCTGCCTTCCAGCATTTGTACACATAGAGCTTGCTTCTTTCCTATTACTGAGTGCCTGTGCTGCTACCTTAAGGCCAGCCTTTCCACTCGTCCATTAGACCCATCCCTCCTCATCTGTTCAAGGGCAATGCTCTAGCAATTTCCCCTCTTTTCTCTTGCAGCATCAATTTTTCTCACTCTGCTGGATCTTTCCCATCAAGATACAAACACATTGTGTTTTTCCATTAGGAAGCCCCTCTCACTCATGCTTTCTTCTCCAGCTAACCCCTCATTTCTCTCTTTCCCAAGAACAAAGTTTTCCCTGAAAAACTTGTCTATCCCTAATGTCTCCAATATGTCTACTCTCATTCCCTCTTGAAATCTTCTCCTGTGGTTTCCATTCCCACCTCTTCATCAACACTGTTTTTATGAAGGTCACCAATGCTGCCACACTGCCTAAGTCAATGTCAACTTTCAGTCTTCATTTTCTTTCTTTCTTCTTCTTCCCTCCCCCTCAACTTGGTACTGTGGATTGAACCCAAAGATGTTCTACCTCCAAGCTACACCCTCAGGCTTTTTAATTTTCTCTCTTGAAACATGGTCTAAGTTGCTGAGGGTCTTGCTAAGTTGCCGAGGCTGGCCTTGAACCTGTGAACCTCCTGGCTCATCCTCCCAAATACTGGGATTACAGGCATGCACCACAGCACCTGGCTACATACTATATACTTGATTGTTTGAGTGTTTCCTGTCTCTTGTACAAGGTGTGCTCCATGACTGAGCAGAGTGTTGTCTGCTGTGGTTCCTACTATAGCCCCAGTGCCTGACATCTAATTGGTGCACAATAAGCTGTGGTTGAATAAATAACTAATAGCCATTACTATATGTCTGACAGCAGTACATCCAGAATAGAGAGTAGAGAGCTTGATTTTCACCACCTACACACACACAGGTACACACACACACACACACACACACACACACACACACACACACACACATCTATTTTATTGCCCAGTATTTCTCAACCAAAGCTAGAAACCTGAGATTTATCCTTGATTCCCTCCTTCCCATGGCACACTAGCCTAATCTGCCACAGGACTGACTATTCTGCCTTCAACAGGGCCCTGATTCCAGCTCCTGAAACCATCCTCTACCCTCTTCCTCCTCTGTGACACCCCTACAAAGCAAAACTCTCTCTGGCCTGTGGAAGTAGCTCCCAGCTGCCTCTCTTCAGGCTGTGCCCTCCACATTCACCCATCTGTCATCACTTTGGCCTCTACCCATTCCCCAGATATCTCTCAAATATCTGTCACATGTGCCAGACACCTTTCCTCAGATTTCTTCCATGTCTACCTGGCTGGCCCTTCCTCCTCTAGGTCTCAGTTTAATCTCAGTTTATCACTCTGCCTAAAGCAGGTTCCACCTATCCACACCTTCCCTGCCATTACTTCCATCACCAGTTTATTTTCCTCCAAGCAATTATGGTACTACAATCACCTTATTTCTGTATGTGCATGCTTCTTTTCTACATCCCTATTGAAATTGTGACATCAAAAGCAGAAACTAAGCATGGGATAAGTAAACAGGAGGCCTCCAAATGCATGGAGAGTTAGATGAAAGCTAGCTGAGAACCACCGCAGTCTCTGAAGCCATCAGCTGTCCCATCTACCCTAGGAGCAGCTGTAGCACAGAAGCAGCCATGAGGACAAAGAGTTCCTAGAACATCTGGCCACCAAACCCTAGTGACTTTGCATAGTCTCCCTGTGTAGCAATTGCTCCTCCTCAGTTCCGTGGGAGTAAGGAAAGCCTTATCCACCAGACAGTGTCATCCCAGACAATATCATTTGAAAGGGCTTATGTAGCAAGAAATAACTCATCCCAAAATAACCCCTCCTTGGCTTCCAGCTGCTCTGAACAGCTGGATGCTTCTTCCTAGCCAGAGACTTCTGTTTTGATATTAATAACATAGGGAAAAACCAAAATCATTGAGATATGCTAAACAGGGTCATTACTGCTAATTCTTTTAGGAGGATAAATGCCAGCAGCCATGCAGACTCTGCTTAGAGTCAGGTTGGATACCACCAAAGAATCATGAAGCGATCACCCTTATGAAATTTATAAACTAGTTGTGCTAAGGGGGGGAGGCACACATTAGGCAATTAGCAAACAATCCTATGGAACATAATTAAGCACTAAACAGTGTCATTCAGGGTCAGAGAGGATTGAGGGCTACAGTAATTGAGAAAGGCCCCATGGAGGAGTTTCAAGCTATGTTTTGAAGGGTCTGGGAAGTTGAAGAAAAAGAAGCATCCAGAGGGTGAAATCCTCACAAAGTTCCAGAGGCGGTGATGGACCTGGGGTGAAGCAACTAGCTGAGTAGAGCTCAGGAGAGGTGAGAAGGGAGCATGCAGAATTGAACACCTGGGTGTGAATCTCCAAATTACTACATGAAATCACTTTTCACCTAAGCCCTTGTCTTTACCTGCCAAAAGGGAAAAAAGTGTACCGCAGTATCTCCCTGCCTTGTTTTCACAGCACATGTAGAAGGACGGTGCGCCGTAGTTATGGAGAGGTTTTTTGTGCGGGACATTGGTGCTGCCCACACTCCCCAGGGACCCTGAGGACAGTGGGTGAGTGGGGACCTGCCTGCTCAAGATTTGAAAGCCAGACTGAGACCTGGAAGCACTGTCTTAGAAAACCAGTAAGGGATTCTCAGCATGGATGTAATGGACGCCTACTTTGTGGAAACACATTTGTTCTTTCACATTGAATACAAGATGGCTGGTTAAGCCAAGGCTACATGATAGCAAGCAACAGCAGGTACTTGCTCAGCAAGTGGAAGATTTTGTAAAGGTCATCAAAGCATCTGGTGCTTTTGGAAGAAAGCTATGATGCCCTAAAGTTACACCTCTCCTGGCCCCATGGCTGACCTACAGCCCTGTCTCTGGAAACAAGACTTTGGCAACTTTCTATGGCAAGGCTTTGTCCTCTCATAAATATCGCCATATGTATTTAGTGTCTCAGAAACCCACCAGTTCCTTTAGCATTTTGCTAGCCTCGAAGAAGGAGAATGTACCCTTCCAGGAATGAGGCAAGCTATGCTCTGGAGCAGGTGGGGTTAACAGAGGATAGAGACAGCCATCAGGGAGCCATAAAAATTTGCTAAACACCCAGATCTCTCCCTTTTCTCAATGTGTATCTTGAGTACTATGAAGACATCACCTATATGGCCTTGGGTCCCTCAATGCTTGTTTCTTAGTACCTCCCCCTACCATATGAAACTCAGGTGAGGGTGCCGAATTTGGGAATATGTGATTCTGAACCACCACTTACCAGCTAATTGTTTGAGCCAGTCACTTCATCCCCATCATTCAGTCTAAGTCGCTTCTTCTACCATGGGAGAGACAAAGTCTCCTTCGGTATATCTCAAATTTAGTGTATTACCAGAATCACCTGGGATGCCAGTGTACAGATTCCCCTACTTCCTAGAACTTCTCCCTGGGCTCATCTCAGATGCAGGCTTGGTCATTTACACATTAACATGGACCTGGAAAAGCTGCAAAGTTCAGAAATCACCTGGTCTTGGAGACCCCCTCTCATTCCAATATCCTCTGACCCTCTGGCTAGTTTGATAGAGATGTCTATGTAGGAAACCTGATTCTGTAGCAGAGACTTTCCTTCCCCCTTTCCTACCGCATTAGCCAGGCAGAATGAACAGGTCCCACCTGCATGGTCTTGGATGTCTTTGGGCTCATGCCTGGTACTGTATTTAATTGCATGCTTGGCATTCTCCTGTGGTATGTAGATTCTTCAAGGGGAGGGGACGTGTCTTATTCATGTTTTTACTACAGCACCTAGCACAAGGCCTGGCATGGAGTGTGCAAACAACTAAATTTTGAATGATGATGTCCTTGGTTTTGTGGCTCTGCATTCTTTCTACCTCTGCTTGTGACCAATGACACTTCAATTCGTATCAGAACTGGCAAGGCAGATGCCTGCATTTTCAAACTGGGGCATCTGTCCCAGCCCAAGCCACCCTTGAATCACCAAGTAAAGTATAGCCATGAAAGGGTTAGCTGCTTTCCTCCCTCCCAACTCAACCCTGGTCCAGCATAAACCATCAGGTTGGGAGGGACTGAACTAACAGAGAAGCCGAGGATTTGGGGATTAGGGCTCAGTCCAGGGTTCTGAAGTCTGCTTGGGAAGGAAGCTGAGGAGTCCAGCAGAGAGCTGGGCTGCATCCCCTCAGCCACAGACTGTGCTCTGCAGCTTTGCTTGTCTCTCCCAGATCAGCCCAGTGCCCTCCTCCCCAGCCGGCGCCCCTCATGAGAGAGGAGTGTGTTTAAGATTCCCAGCACGGGTACAAGAGGCTATTCCAAGCATCTTGCTGCAGAGTGAACTAATCCTACCAGGTTAATTCTCCCTCTCAGTTCATTCCATCTTATTAGAGCTGGCAGGCACCCCGCGATGCTTCATTACCTGTGCCACTCGAAGGCAAGGCTCTCTTTTAATGAGCTAAGCAATGTGGGGAGCCCCCTGCTAAGCACCCCAGATGATGCATTTGTCCCAAAAAGGGGGAAACCCTGAATGGCCCAACCTGTCCATGGGCAAAGCTATTAAGAAAGGAATGTAGAGGACTAAAGAGCTGATGGTGCCTCTATGCCTGGTAAGGTCAGAGGAGACAGAGGTGCCTGAGTGAGGGAGGCCCTCTTCCCCTTCTCTCCCTTCTCACACACTTGACAGCTTATAAGAAGTGTTTAGTCTATGCCAAAGGTACTGAGGCTGGAAAAATCCTACTCTTTGCCCACTAAATCCAACTGCCACCTCAAGCATCACAGAGAAAGCCCCCCTCTCCTCCAGAGGACCTTTGCCGTGACCCCAGGGAGAGGGACAGCGTGCAGTTCTGCACTGGGACTGAGGGATGAGGCTGAGAGCCTGCACAGACCTGAACCACCAAGGCACCTGGGGTGGAGGTAGATGAGGTGTGGTAGGAGGGGCAGAGGAAGAGGCCAATCCAGCCCTGGGAACCCTGCTGTCTGTTCTAAAGAAATCTCCCCAATTAATCAAATCTTCTCTTCCCCCTCCTCAGTGAGTGAGCGCTCCTACCAGAACATAAAACACTGCAGCAGCTAACACAGGATGGCCGACTTGGCACGGGCAAACTGGGATAAAGCAGAGGATCCATCAGGAGGGCACAATTATGTTACCAGCATGCTATGCCTCTATTCCCAGAAACCCCGCGCCAAGTACACCCTCCCTCCTTGCGCTTGCTTGCTAGCCCGCTTTGCTTTGTTTGATCTGCGTTTCAGGCCCCCTACCCTTGCTGGGTGGCATTTAATTTGTTACATTCCATGTGCTCCTTTTCATGAGCTGGTGTCTCTGCACATTTCCGTCTTTCACTACATTTCTCAGTTTCTGTTGTCCAAAGAGAGGAGGAAAGAAAGTGACTAGGGCGGGAGTGAATGCGTGCAGTGGGGGTGGGGATAGCTCCCCAGATGAAAGGGCCTTTGCATGCGTTGCATGAAGGGAAAAAAAAAAAAGCTCTCAGAGTGAGTGGAAGGGGGAAAATAGCTCACTGAATGCACTATGGTTTCCAGCATAAAAGGGTCACAGACAGAACAGCCCCTGTGACGTTCGATTACCAGGGGAGCCTCAAATAACATTCCAGAAGAAGCCAAAGTAAAAATATTCCCGAAAAACAAAACCAAATGGGCTCTGGGCACCTGGCAGGAAATGGAAAGGAGTGATGTGATTCTAAGACCCTTTTGCTACATCCAGTGGTCCCTCATCCTGCCACTCATCACCCACCCCCACAGCCAACCTCAACAAAGAGTCTTCAATTTCTCTTTGCCCTTTGACTACAGATCCAGATGTCTATTAGTCAGCTTTACATCAACATAAAGAAATACCCGACATGGGTGATATGAAGTAAAGAGAGTAAAGAACTCATTAAATAAAGAGAGTTTTATTTAGCTCAGGGTTTTGGAGATTCTGGTCCGAGGTCAGGTAGCCCCACCACTTTGGGTCTCTGGCAAAGGTCAGAGCAAACTGCTCACATCGGGAACAGAAAACAGAGACAGAAAGAGGCCTCTTGGAGGGCATTCCCCAGTGACCTCCCACACGGTCACACCTTTCAAAGGTTCCATGAACTCCCAATAGCGCCACCCTGGAAACCAGCCCTTTGACACACCAACTTTTAGGTGACAGCCATTCAAATCATAGTACTGCCTGAAGAGCTTGCCAGAATGGCGCCCATTACTGGGCAAATCGTATACCTACTGGGTTCCTCGGTTTCTCTTCCTATAAAAAGAGGAACTCTGATAGCTTCCCCCACTTAATCAAGGGAATTGAGAGGCTTGTGTTTAGATGCAAAAAGTACTTTGAACTCTCTGACTATAGATCCCTATTCCCACAAAAGGAGCTGAGTGGCTTGTGCTGCCTTTGGGAACAATGAGGATAAGGAGGTGAATTAGAATTCTGAGCTTTGGACTGTTACAGCTTTCTACAAAGAAGGAAACACAGAAATCTCCCTACAACCCATCACCCACCCACGATTCTGTTCAGCCCCTTCAGCCTCCCAACCCTCTTGTCCTGCTATGCCAGATCTTACCCCCTCTGGCTTCTGACTTGCTACCCAGGCCTCTCCTCACTCCTCTTCTATCACTCCCCCAGCCTCCCTCTTCAGGCATCCATGGTGAAGGGGTGATTAATGAGAAGGCCACATGGGCATTGCATTACGAGATTGCATTCTACAAAGAGCAGCACTGGCAAGATTGAAGAACCCTGCGTCAGCATCTGGGTCACACCTGGGCCACTGCAGGGTTTCTGCTGGCATGAGAAATGGCTCAGGCAGAGGGCAAGTAACAGTCCTTGGAGTTATGGAATTGCAGAAATTCTGAGCTAGACAGGGTGTCTGGGGCCATCGGGGCCATTTCTCTAGCTGACTCAGCCCCACCACAACCTAGTAGATTAAGTAGTCATTTATACTGCTCATAGAACACCTCCAATGTAGGACACCCCCTTTCTCCATGAAGTGGTCTGCTCTAAGGCCATAATTAGTTAGAAGAGTTAGCTCAAGCTTGCCTCACTTTAACTGCAATCTCCACCAGTCTCACTCACTCACTGATTATTTCACAAACTCATTCATCAAATATGTGCGGATTACCTCCTTGCACCAGGCATGGTCCACAGAGCTGAGGAGCCACTAGGAGGGCCTGGCCAGGAGGTGGAGAGGTCCCAGGTCAGAGCTGGGGCAAGTGTTGAGGATAGTAGAGGAGATCGTGCATGTGTAGAGAGACTGGGTCAAAGTAGAAGAGAAAGGGGTCCTAGGGGCTGAATGTTTGTGTCCCCTAAAATTCATATGTTGAAACCTAACCCCAGTGGGATGGCAATAGGAGACATATCAGACACACACTGTCGTGAGAAAGACAGATCGAGATTGGTCCCCATCCTTGCAGAATACATGGTCATGTATGTAGAGACACACTGGCAAACAGGCAGTCACTGTCTAGTGCTACAGTGGAAGCTCAGGGATTTGTAGGGACATGTGGGAGAGATGCCAATTGAGGTTCCTGTGGAGAGAGACTCTAGGGGTGCAGGTAAGGAAAGGTGTTCTGATAGAAACAACGGCTAAGATGAAAGCTGAGCTGAGAGTTAGCAAGTCAAATGGGAGTGAGGAGTACAAATGAGGTGGGAGGGTGGGGACCAGAGTTGGTCCAGGGAGCCTGTAAGGAAGCTGAACAGAAGATGAACAGGGGCGGAGCCAGCATATGAGGACAGGGTGAGGACACGGGGTGTGCTCTGGAGATTCCATGAGCCACTTAGCTTTTATGGTTTAGCTTTTATGACCATACTGAGTCCTAAACCCCTTTCTTAGTCCATTCAGGCTATTTAAGAAATTTAACAAATTCTAGCCACGCCCAGGAGCGGGTGATTTAAAAACAACAGAAACCCATTGTCCACAGTTTGGGAGGCAGCAAAGTTCACAATCAAAGCATGGGCAGATTGGGGTCTGGTGAGGACCCTATTTCTGGTTCATGGATGGCACCTTCTCGCTATGTCTTCACATGGTAGAAAACTCTAGGCTCTTCAACACCACCCCCTTTTTTTGTAGTATGGGAGATTGGACCCAGGGACATTCTATCTCAGAGCTACACCTCCAGCCCTTTTTATTTTTTGTTTTGAAACAGAATCTCACTAGGTTGCTGAGAGAGAGACTGGTCTCAAACCCAAGATCCTCCTGTCTCAGCCTCCCAAGTCTAGGATTACAGGCCTGTGTCACCATGCTCCATATCTTTTATGGTTTTTGTTTTCATTTTATATTCTTATTGGTGCACTTTTATTATACATCATAGTGAGGTTCAAGTGATACAGACATACACGCATACAGCACTTGGTCTTTTTGCTTTCATTTCCCACCCTGTTCCCCTCTCCTCCTTCTCCAGACATGTTAGTAACGTTGAAGGTGATACTTTCTTACATGGACATACCATTATTTGCACTGTTTCCTTCCTCACTCTTCCTTTTCCCCTCCCCTCTCTCTTCCTCCAATTCCCTTCCACTATTCTACTACTCTCTCCTTGTTTATCTGAAGTTCCATGGTTACCTATTTTTTTCTCTAGCTTCCACTTAGGAGAGAAAACATTGGTCTTTGACTTTCTGAGACTGACTTTCTGAGACTGGCTGATCTCACCTTGCACAATATTTTCTCGTTCCATCCATTGTTCTTTAAGTGACATGATCTTGTTCTTCTTTGTGGCTCTCCTCAGCCCCTTATGAGGGCAGTATCCCATTTTAGGCTCCACATTTGTGACTAATCTCCTCCCAGATACCCCACCTCCTAAAGTCATCCCATTGAGGTTTAGGTTCCAACATATGATTTTTAGGGAACACAAACATTCAGTCCCTAGCATCCTTTTCCTCTTTTACCCTGACCTACACACTCGTGATCTCCTCCAGTCTCAACACCTGCCCCAGCTGTGACCCAGGACCTCTTCCCCTCATGGTCAGGTCCCCTTGGCTATTCTTCTGCTCTGTCTTAGTGACTCCCTGGTGTCATTTGCTCTCATCTGTCACATCATTGCTGCCAATGACTGGAAGGCCCCCAAACCTAGGTTGTCTAGGGTTTTCCTGAGAGGAGGCTTCCCACTATGAATTCTCAAGCCCATCAGAAATGAGCCATAAGTTATCTTCTGCTGGTCCTGGTTCTTCCACCCAGAAGCAGAGAAATACTCTTTAATGAGTGTTTCTGAAGCACTTGAAAGCTGCTCTTAGGATGACAATCCTGGCCTCCTCTTCTCCACGTTAAGCAGCCCTGCCCTCCAGCTTTAAATCTTCCCTTCTCCAGAAGGACTACTAGACTGGATGAGATTTCAAAATACACTATGATTATATATAGACAAAATGCTACATAGACATAAAATGGAATATTATTTGGCCATGAAAATAAATGAAGCCTTGACATACACTGCAACACCAATAAACCTTAAAAACATCCTGATTGAAAGAGGCCAGACGCAACAGGGCATATACTATCTGACTCTATTTATATGGAATATCCAGAAGAGGCCATTCATACAGACAGAAAGCACATTCATGATTCCCAGGGACTGGGGCAGCATGGAATGCAGAATAACTGCTAACAGGTATTGATTTGTGTTTGAGATGATGAAAAAGTTCTGGGACCAGATTGTGGTGATGATTGCATACCATTACAGATGACCGGTAGGTTTTGATATGATATAAGCAGTTAATTATATGTTATGTGTATTTTACCACAATAAGAAAAAGTCACACATTTGTTTGGTGCTCTATCTTATAAGACATTCCATATAATATGAATTATATCACCTAATCCCCCTTCCCATTTTATGGACTGAGGCTGAGGGCCTTTCTGGCCTGGGGTCACGAGCTGGCCCTGGCCTCAGGCTCAGGTCAGCTGCTCCAGAGCCCTTGTTCCCAAGCAGAAGAGCAGATCTACTGGCCCAGTGCTCAGGGGGCTACCATGGATTGACAATGTGGTGTGCTGGCAGGGAATCTCACCCACTTTGCAACAGGAATGTGCCAATGGGTAGTCTGGGGTGAGAAAGGAGGCAACCTTCTTACTTCTGAAACAGAACAAGATTAAACCCTCTGCACTCCCTTCTCCTGGTCTGGACACCCTAGACCTCTACCAGTCATGAGTAGATGCTGGGGGGAAGGCTCAGTGAGCACAGAGCCTCGCCTCTTTCCCATGGTGCTGCAGTTTGAATGCCCCACCAAAACTCATGTGGAAATTTAATCTCCAGTGTGAGGTATGAAGAGGATAGACACTTCATTCAATTATGGTGTTTGGAAGCCAGACCTTTGGGAGGTAATTAAGGTTAAACGAGGTCAAAAGGGTGTAGCCCTAATCCAAGGGAACTTTCTAAGTACAGAAGGTGACTTAAGTAAGCTAGGTAGTCTTTCTCACCATGTGATGGCCTGTCTGCAGAGAGTCCCTGCCAGAAAGAAGGACCTCACCATATACAATCACAGGATCTTGACCTCCCTAACCTTCAGAATCAAGGGAAGAATAAACCGTTAGTCTCTATAAATATCTTAGTCTGTGGTTTTGAGTTATAGCAACAGCAAATGGATTAAAATAATCCATTCTACTAGAGAAGACAAGTGAACCAGACAAGTGCATGGAAAAGCAGCAAGGCCATCAACCAGAAGGAAGAACAATGGGAAAGGCTGCTGAGGGACAGGTGGGAATGATTTGAAGGGCTTGAAGCCTTTCCAGATGGATGAACTGTGGGGAGAATGTGACCCCTAACAGTCTCTTCTATCTGGATACCTCCAAAGTGAAGGGGAAGGCAACATGGCCCTGAGCTGGGGGCTCTCTCTGCTGAGGCTCATCTCTCATCTGATAGCCTATGAATAGCTCTTAGGGCCAGGGCCAGAGGCAAGTGGGGGAACAGAGAGAAGGAGTGGAGGAGGCAGAGCAGGACTGGTGGTTAAATTGGAAAGAAGTGAGGAGGCCATGAACAGTGCTGGAGGGTGGAGAGGCTGGGCAGAGACTAGATGGACTCAGCCCTAGGGGCACAGCTAGTGACAGGCAGAGGTGGGGTCTCAGGGGAGATAAGAGAAATGGAGGCTTCAAGTCTCAGAGATTTACATTATCAGAATCTGAGCCATCTAGCCAGGCGTAGTGGCGCAAGCTTGTAATCCCAGCATTCCGGAGGCTGAGACCAGAGGATCCGGGTTCGAGACCAGCCTCAGCTACCTAGTGAGGCACTTTGCAACTTAGTGAGACTCGTTTTCAAAATAAAGAATAAAAAATAGGGCTAGGGGTATAGCTCGGAGGTAGAACAAATGCCCCTGAGTTCAATACCCAGGACCACAAAAAAAAAAAAAAAAGAATCTGAGCCATCTGACAAAATAAACAAAGACTTGAAAATGTTACCAGATTTACTCTTTATAAGAACAGGCCAGAAACAGGCTTAGAATGTGCAAGGTACTTGAGCATACAGCTGGAGGCTCAGGGGTTTGAACCCAGGTCAATCACATGGAAATTAACCCACCTGATTCTCTGGGGCTTGAATTCAGGATTCAGGGTCTTTGGCAAGGGTGGGGAGGCTGGGGTGAGTTAGAGACAAGTTTGTGCTCTCTCACCTCAGCAGCTGGGCATGGAGTTAAAGCCATGGGATAGGTGTATTTGCTACCCTACCAGGCACATCACAAACACTCGCAGGCATGAAGGCCCACACAGAGGGCAGGTCTTGGAGCAGCATGTCTGTCAGTACCAGCCACTAACACCGAAGGCCTGTCTGCTCTCTTCCTGAGTTGGTGACCATCTTCTGTGATGTGATCATCCTGTAACTGTGCCCTGGACTTAATCTAAGTACATTTGTCTCCTGCCAAAGGTCCCATCTCATAGACAGGGAAATAGCCACAGAGGGGTTATAAGATACCCAAGGTCACCTGACTAATAATGACAGGACAGATATTTAGACCTAAGGTATTCTGACAACACTGCATGCAAGTTCCTTGCTGACATTGTCCTTGAAAATAAGTGCTTAGCCAGGTTAACTTTTCCCCAAGAACCAATATACAAAGAAAGAGCTATGCAGAACCCCACATGGCACTTCAACCCTCTGGGTGTGGTGGGGTCAGGGACAGTTCACCACCAACAAGCTTGGCACCTCTGAGTCCCCAGCTCCCTGGGCCTAGAACCAGCACCCAGCACCATGTTCTAAAAAACAGCTTATGAAGGAAGCCACCTCACAGGAACTACTTGTCTCTTTCTAATTATTCCAAATTCAAAGACCATGTTCTCTGAAAACTGGAAGTTGTGGCCCAAAGCCCACATTGCAGGTTCTGATAGATAATTCAAAACATATTTGTCCAGATTAGTTTGATGCAGTTGGGCATACCCAAGAGAGCACAGACATCTGTTTCAGGACATCTTCCTTAGCTTCTCCTTGAGGACAGCATTGCCCTGAATTGGGCAGTATATCCCTCCACCTAGACACACCAAGCAAGGCATCTAGCCAGTCTGTACCTCACTTTTCCCACCTGAAACACAGATGAGAAGAACCGGACACACTGATGAAACCCCTGCTCTGCTGACCCTTAGCTTCTCAGAGCCAGTGCCCTCATTCATAAAATGGAGAAAGAACCAGTGCATACTTTGTTCCTTTTGTGTCTGCCCAGCAGCTGCCCTTTCTTATCCAAGAGACATCATCTTTGCCTTCCTCTGGATCTCATGGCCCATTCCTTCCAGGAGTCACAGGGATGGTCCTGTACCTCAGTTCCCTCCAAGCCACACATTCCATCCCCAGCCACTCTGATCAGTTTAGACGCAAGCCATATGCCAAGAACTCGATTCCAGGATGTTTGTTGGGAATGCCACTCATTTGCAGAAAGAATGACATTAGCTTGGGGCTATCTGGGGCCAACCTGTCTGGAGTAAAGCCAGCAGAGAGGAAGACAGAGCCAAGGTAGGATGGAAAGAGGAGGGGAGAGAGGCAGTGCCCTAGTGGCATTGTGTGAGTCCTTGGAACCTGCTGTGCTTAAACCAGCCCTAACTCCTTCCCTTGCTGTTGACATGAACAAGTTGAACTGATTTTTTTTTACACTAAAACTGCAGTGATGCCTACATAATAGGCTTTCCGGGAGGCTTGGTTGAGATAATATAAGCAAAGCACTTAACCCAATGCCTGGCACATAGTAAGCCCTCGATAAATACTGATAGCTATTATGGGAAGCAAATGAGATGATGGATGTAAAAACACTCAGAAAGGCATAAAATGTTATATAAAAGTAAGATGCTATTATATGCTTTCCTGTTCTCCAATGATCTATACCTCACATTGTAGCTTTATTGCCCACACTCTCCTTTGCTAAATATTTCATGTGCCCAATTAGATTGTGAGAACCTCATGGCAGGGACCGCTGCTTATATTCTGTTTTCGCCATCATGGAACATAAGTTGGTTGTCAAGTACACGATAGCATAGCAGGGTAGTTCAGATCAGAGGCTGTAGGACCTGAACACCTTACTTCAGATGCTGGTTCTACCTCTTGCCACCTGGATAAACACAGGGAGAGGAATTCACTCTTTCAGGCCCCAGTTTTCTCTTATAAAAGGGGGCTACTGTTGGTAAATACCTTATTTAATTGTTTTTGGTGATTAGTTATTTTAATTCATTAAATAAATCAGGCATGGTTATTGCTAAAATAGTTGTAAAGCAAGTATAATAGCACTTGGCACATAGTCATCCCTGTGAAAGTATTCAATAAGTAAACACCTCTCAAATATCTAGTTATTTTAATTCCAAAGAATTTACTGAATATTAGAGTGATATATGTGATATACATTCCTTTCCTTAATACTGTGAGGGAGAAGATGAGTCCCTGCCTTTAAAATGACAACAGCTATCATTTGCTAAGGCTACGCTACCTTCCTTCACCTGTAACTCTCATATTCTACTTATGCACTTCAAATTAGGAAGGAACAAAAAAGATGTCTAACTTTTGCAGATGAGAAAAGAAAGATCTAGAAAGACTACATGATTTATCCAAGGTACACACACAGCTTGTGAGAAACAGTGTGTGGGAGAATCCAGGCCCTCTGACTCCAGACTCATCATGCCCTCCGCACCATACCACACTGCCTAAGGAGATGATCCACAAGCATATGGCCAAAACGTATAAACACAAACAACTGCAGCTGCACAGATTCCTTCCTTCCTTTAACAAATATTTATTTAGCACTGAAAAATGTACAACTGCCAAGAAATTAGGGAAATGGACTAGAATGAAGCAGAACCACTCCCCACCCTGTTGTTCTTGAGAAACAGGTGCTATAGTTACCTTTATTCATTCCTTTGGCAAATATCAAACCATTTATGATTTGCCAAATACTAGAGATATATACAGTGTCACCAGAGCTTAAAAAATCATGGGTTTAAGTATATAAGTGTTCAGTAATGAGCCAAAGAATGAATCACTGAAAGTATCAAGAATGAATGGGTGGATGGATGGATGGAGGGATGGGTGGATGGATGGATGTGTGCATGGGGGATGAATGGTTAGAAGAGTGATAGATGATTGGATGTGTGTATTGAAGGATGGGAGGATGAATAGATGGAAGGATGGATGCCTGTATGTATGTATATATGTATGTGTGTGTATGTACATGTGGATGAATACATGATGGAGAGAATGGATAGATGGATGGATGGATGGATGGATGGATGGATGGATGGATGGATGGATGGACAAATGGATGGATTTTTCCAGGGACATACACATCTTTGAGCTATGTTCACAGAAGATTTTACAATTGTCTTCCCTTCACTTTTTCCCCAAAGGACTTTATATACAATGTGAAAAACTGAATATAGTAATTTAGGAGATGGAAGGAACATAGATCATAAAACCCAATTCCCTAACTTTGTAAATGAGGAAAATGGTATCCAGAGAGATAGGGGTCATATATGAGTGTTTGATTCTACTATCTTCCTTGCATAGCCATTCAGCAACATAGATTCCTAGCACTTGAATGGAATCACTTCCTACAGAAGTCCCATCTGAAGAGCCCTTCCTTCACCAGAGAAGCCATACTTCAATAGAGCCCCCTTAGAAGGTTCTTAGCCAGAAGAGTTGATCAGGCCTTTTTCCCATCAGGAGACAGTAAATTCTGGATAACAAGTCAAAGATCATCAGATGGGTCCTGGAGCATCAATTTATAAAGCTGCTAATAAAGTCCATCTGCTTATGACAGGAGTCTGCCTCTGCTTGTGATTACTGCTCCATAATGGTTCTTCAGGGGAAACATTTGCTGTTCCTATCTTGTTGTGTATTGTCATCTTCCATTTGTCTCACCCCTAATGCCTATTTACTCATGGCTGGACTGGTATGCTGTGGGTGGGGGAGGCATGGCAGAAGATCATGTCACCTTCTTCTATGCAGTTACCTCTTTTCCTTTGTCCTTTTGTCCTTTCCCTCTCTGGCCCAAGGGTATTCTCCGTTGCTTCTTGCCCTTTTAGAATCTTGGTTCAGAAAGCATCTATTCAAACCCAAAAGTACTGGACTTTCTCTCCTAATTTATTGACTATATTGCAACTTCAATACCTTTGGCTCCTATGTCAAAGATCTCCATCAAAACACATCCTTACACTTTTGGAAATTATATTAGTCTTCTTGATTTTCAATGAGATAGTATGAACAAGAAAAATCCAAAACTAAGACTTGGATGTAATGGTGTTCATCATAAGAATTTATCAGACAGGAGCCAGAATATATATATATTCCTTGAAATGTTGTTGCAAACTACCAAGGCTAGTGTAGAATTCCTTATGTACTTTAACTGCCAGAAGGCAATGAAATTCCTCATGGTTCCCTGTGGAAGCAAAACATCAATGACACAGGTTAAGAAATGCAAACCGAGCCACCTGCTGTGCTCTTCAAATATTTCTAACGATTTTTCTGATGCTTTGAACTGATTTGACCCAAAGTGTATTTGGCCCCTAAACAGTTATTCCTTTGATTTTTAAACTGGGGTGTAATTTAATTCACAGAGTCCCAACTCTCAACTACTTCTCAGTACAAGGCTGGAAGCAAAAAGCCTCTGAATCCAGTGGAACCACTTTCATTAGGACAAAAAATTATAGTTTATTTCTTTCCAAAGAACATGGCCAAGTCAGGAAGAAAAATGGACAAGGCTGCAAAACTACAGTGAAAGGAATTAGGTAGAACCTGAAGAAACAAGGTATGGTTCATAGAGGGATTTAACTACCACACAGGAAACACATTTTATTCTAGACCCCTGCTCCTGCCTTTCTTCCACATCTTCTTGTTCCCCAACAGCAGAAGGGCAACCAGGATACAGAAAGATAAGAAAGACTGAGGATCATTAGGAAAGACAATTAAAATATTAGCCCATTCTTCTGTACCTGTCTTTATCGCTGAACCAGAAGATATGCTACCACAGACATTTCGAGGTGTACTAGATCTCATGAGCCTGTGCACTAAAACAATCATCTCTGCAAGGGAAGGTGGGTAGAAGTCAGACAACTCACACTTGAAATGATTGGAAGCAAATATTTAAAAAGGAAGGGTATAAAAACCTGAACTTGTAATGTCCAGTGTCTGCTGTACTCCCTATCCTTCTGGCTCCATTTATGTATATTGAAGGGCCACCCTATTTGTTCTCAATGCAAGAGTTTCCCTATTACCACATTCAGAATCATTTGCAGAGCCTGTGTCCTTAAATGTTCACAGTATTTTTATCAAACATTAGGAAAGCCCTTGGTAATTTGCAGCAATTTAGTATGCTTGCTTTGCTTTTAGAAAATCCACAGCAATTCGATAAACACCCAGTCACTGTGGCTGTTAACACACACACACACACACACACACACACACACACACACACACAATATCTCTACAGCTGCCTGCCAGCTGTCACTCCAGGAAAGGGAGCCATCAGAGTCTTCCCATATACTCCCCATCTCTGCAACTCTCACTCGATTCTCCCTCCCATTCGATGTGAGCATCACCCCCAGAAAGCCACATCCCCTCACACACAGCTTCCATTCTGCCCTACTCCAGGGAATTGGGAGACAATGGGCACATAGATGAGTGGCCCATTTGGCTGTTAGGTGCCATCTGTTGCATTTCCAGGGTTGAGCAAGACCCAAGAAGAAGGATCCACCTCTCCATCTGCTCTCTTTAGCACAAGCTGGTTTGGACTTGCTGAGCATGGTTGAAAACACACGTACAAAGGCAAAATCTGAACTCCACCCCTAAAACCTGCTTCTTTTGCTAGCCCCCAGCTTAGTTACCAGTCTTTAGACTCCTAAAAATGTTGTCTTTACCCATCTTCCCACTTGCCCTAAATTTCTGGGGTAACCTTAGTGATTCTCCTTGGATAAATGTTCTGCTATTTAACATTTTCCAAAGAATGTGATTATATAAACTATCCAATAAGATCCATAGGTCTCATACTATTGGTGAAATACAAGTTCTGATAGAGACTTACTGCTCTTGAGGGTCAAAGCCACGTCTCTCATTCCTTATCCCCATATCCTCAGCAGAGACTGATATATAATAATCACTTAAAAAAGAGGTGTTGACTTTGATATATGAAATTATTTCTATTGAGCACCATTGGCTGTATATCTTGGATATATGTGCATAAAAAGGCTTCATGATCTTTGTATATTGTCTCTTCAAATCCAAACCAAATGCCATCCTGGAGATCTCTATCAGCAGACTCCAGTCAAACTCAGCACTGTCTCCAAAGAAGACTGGAAAGTTTGCCATTCCCCAAGTGAAGCAGGCCATACCCACTTGCTGCCAGCCACCCCCTCCATCCACTATTCATCCTCTGTCCTTTGTGAATCATCTTCAGCCAGGTGAGTAAGGACAGGTGTCTGGTGATGGCAACCAAAGAGGTACCTCTTCAAAATGCCTCTAACTGTGTTCCTTTCCCAGAGCCAACTTGTTACAACAATTAGGGGCTATGAAAATATGGCTACCTACCCCTACCCACCACTAGCACTCCCTGAGCACAGGGGCAATTGCTTGTCCTCAGAGACAGAGTCATCTAAGGGTCGAGTAGCACCTTATAATTGTACCATCCCCTCCCTTGTGGCAGAATGCAAACCACAAAGCCTGCATCAGGATGGCCACCTGCACAGCCACAAACAGCCTTCAGCAAGGAACCAGCAACTTTTATAAGCTATGTTCAATGTGCTACTTCCCAGCTGCAGACACACACTGTGACCAATGCCTGTGACATGACTCACGCCAACAGCCCAGATGGCCGCTGTCCTCCGAAAAAACACAGCTTCCCCAATGGCTGCAAGTTGCCATGGCCTCTGGCGAGCCCTGTGCCAAGAAATGAATGGAACAAGAATTCTCAATGGTGCTTCTCCCATCTATGGCCTGGATCAGAAGTCCCTTAAAAAGACATGTTTGGTAAATTCATCCAAAAATTACAGGCAGTGAGGAGTGGGGTGAAGACAAATCCCTCATACACATATGACATATTAAATATTTAAAGTTGCTACATAGATCTAAAAAGCCAGGTTATTTATTTTTGCAGGGTTGATCAATCATTTGTTTCCCTAAAGAATGCCAGACCTTTAACTACTCATCTGATTATGTCTGTGACAACCACATTGCTGCTACCCCGGTACTTAATATTTTATCCACATAGCTCCTGGGCAGACCAGACTCTGCAGGAGGCTGATTCTCCAACGGGACTCCTATTTGCTCTGAGGAATCATTCTGCCCACCCCTACTGCACTCAGCTCCCCCTCCCCAAAATTAAAGGAGGAGAGAATGGAATAATAACTGTTTATTTCTTTCCCTTCTCACTTCAAAGAGGAGATTTACTTTCAGAAACCCCATTAAGGGTTTGATGTGTTTGCTGAAAAACTGCCACTGACTTAAAAAGCACCAGCAAATTACACTGGGCTACAGCTCCCAGTAGCTGTAAGGCTTCAAGATAAGGCGAAGTTCTTGTCTCAGCAGCTGTGGTGTGGTTTGAATTGATACCAGCCCAAGCAGCAATTACCTTTCCACATGTTGGGTGGCAGAAGGGATTCCATGATTTGTCAGCTTCCATGATAACAATGAATAGGTGTTAAGTGCCTGCAGGTAAGCCAGACATAGTACCAGATATAGAAACAAGGACACTGCCCTCAAGTTGCTTCAGCCTAGAAGGGAACAAGACAATGAACCTGTCACTGTTCTGGATTCCCAGTCTCATCAGAGATTTGGCTTCTTTCTATCTGGCAGCCGGTTATTTCCTATAATGTCACACTTATTTGCTATTACTGATTTTTCGGTCTAGGCAGAAGCCTACCTTTATATTGATGTGGAAAGGAATGGGGGAGATAAGTATATTGGTCAAATACACATTATAAATAAGACAGTGGAACAATTTGTACTACCATAGGAGATCCTGACTGGTTTAAATATTGAGTGGTAGGCACTTGCATTATCTTCACTTACTTGGACTGCTACAACAAAACATTCTGAATTGGGAGCTTATAAACAACAGAAATTTCTCTTGGTTCTAGAGTTTGGTGAATTCAAGATCAAGGCCCCTACAGAGCCCATGTATCCCATAAGGGTCTGCTTTCTTGTTCTTAGATTACTCCTTCCTGCTGTGTCCTCAGATGGTATGAGGGACAGGAGCATCTTTCGGGTCTCTTTCATAAGGGAAAGAATCCCATTCATGAGGGCTTCTCCCTCATGATTCAGTCACCACCTAAAGGCCTTACTTTCTAATACCATGACCTTGGGATTAGGTTTCAACATATGAATTTTGAAAACTATGATTTTTTTGGACCATAACATGCATAATCATCATGAATGTCCCAGTTCTATGGGTCAAGGGGAATTTGATCAAAGTCCGGTGGACACTGTTTTGTTCACATCTAATTTTGTTCACATTCAAGCTAGAAGGAGCCATTTAGATCTCATGTGAACATTCTGCAGATATAAAAATTGAGACCAACTAAGATAAAAGACTTGCCCAGAGTATCTGATTCAGTGCTCAGAGGTGCTTAGCCTTCCAATTGCAGGAAGTCAGTTTGAGATAGGGCTGCTCTCTCTCTCTCTCTCTCTCTCTCTCTCTCTCTCTCTCTCTCTCTCTCTCTCTTTCTCTCTCTCTCTCTCATACATGCACACACACACACATTTACACACACACACACACACATACACACACACACACACACACACATTTATTCCTATACTAACCATATGCAGCCACATTTTCTCCTGGACCTATAACTTAAGCGAGCATTCTAAGCATTAAGCATCTACCCTAGACACACTCACAATCTGTTTAAGATGATCTGGTTTAGGAAAAAAGACACAGGATGGGAATCCAGTAAACTACCTGTTAAACTGGATATTGTGGGCACTAAGAAACTCAGCATTAAATAAGGTATACAGGCCTAGTGTCCAATGTGGGAGATGGTGACAAAAAATCCCAGTTCAGCTGGCCAGAACTTGACCACTCTCACACCACCATGTTCTCTCCCCTGGACTTCACAGAAGACTTTAACTCTTCTCTCTGCTTCTACTATTACTTCCAGCACTCCTCCCTTTCTAATTTATTCTCAGTATAGGAGCCAAAGAACTGTCAAATACATAAGTCAGATCACATTTTCTCCAGCTTAAAAGCCCTCATGGCTTTCCAATTGCACTTGGAATAGCTCCTTATCTTGGCCAAGATCTTAGGGTCTCCATGATCTGGTCTCTGAAAACCTCTCCAAGTCCATCAACAACATTATTTCTCCATGCTCACCTGGCACCAGTCCTCTCTGTCTCTTAAGCTCTCCAGGGTGGTTTGTGTCTCAGGATCCTGAATGTTTCTTCTGCTGAGAACATTGCTGCCCAGGGTTATCTCTCTGATCACCCTGGCACCTTCAGTCACACTACTCTGCTTCATTTTCCTTTATACCACATATAATTCTCTTAGTTACCTTACGTATTTGCTGGTATTTTTTTTCTTCTTCTTCCCCGTAAGCTATTTCTGGTGGCCACTGGACTGGCAGGAGAGAACATACCCACAGAGCAGAGTGAGGTTGAGTTCAATTGTGGTCTATTAAGAAGATGAATGGCCACCCAGAGAGGACCACAGTGCACACCCCTCAAGGTCACCCCAGCACTAAGACGCTCAGTGCTCCCATGTCCTCATATGCAGAGCATCTTTCACCACTTACAAAGCATCAGCATAAACAATTCACTACAATTCATGGAACTGTTTACAAAATCAAGTTCTACTCATCCTTAAGACTGGGCTCATTCTCAGAAGGATCATTTACACACTGGGATAGAAAGAGGTTCGATGCCCATGTGTTTCTAGGCAATATCTCTATTTCCATCTGCATTTTGTCTGGAAAGTGCATTTCCCCACCTCTTCCAAGGGAAAGGTAAGGTCCAGAAGAGACAAGAACCCCAGGGCCTTGTACTAAATAGGTATGCAGTCAATTCTCACTGGATGAACTGAAAATGGATAAAGATATTCACAAATAATGTCCACAAAATCAGACAATTCATCCTGGCTTTCCCTTCAGCAAGGTTAATTTAGGAAGATTTACAATAAGTGGCTTCTCTCATCCTCTGAGCAAATCCCATAATAATTTCTAATTCATTGACTGACTTACTTCGTGCCTCAAGTCACCAAAGATTTTGCAGGAATTTTGCAATAATTGAGGAACTGGAGGTAAAAAGATGGATGAGAAGATAATAAAGCCCAGTGATGATTAGTTCATAGAAATGCATCTAAAAATGACCCACCCACTTGCTAAAAGTCAGCTGCACACTTGGCTCCATATTTCCTGAAAGCAAACATCATATACTCAGATAACACAGCCTTGTCCATTGTCTCCAGAGGGCCCTGGAGTGGGTGCAGCATAGCTACCCATCCTGCCCTGTCCATATATGTTAGTAAGTCTCTCCATCTGCATTTTCCTTAGCCATCAATTATAAGTTTCTTTGTTCTTGTTTTTCAAAAAAGGCTTTATGATTTTCCCATTTTTCTCTTCACTCTGAATTCCCCAGTTTCTAGTCTGTTGTCTCTTATGCATTTTTGGAAGTTCCTGCACATCTTTGCTGACATGAGGCACAGGGTAGGTAAAGCAGCCATTTTGCTTTGTCTTTTTTTTTTAATAGCAAGTCTGACTCTCTTGCCAAAGATTAAGGCCTAACCCCTTCTTAACTTTTCCAGCAGAATTATTTTCAATGAACTGATCCACGCATTCAGTCTTCCAGTTACTCATTTACTGTAATTCACTGTGCAGTTCCATGGTGTGCTTCTTGGACTGACCCTCCAGGGGGCATCTGAGTTGTGTAGACGACTCTGGATGGGACAAAGAAGCACCCCAGGGGCAGCAGAGCAGCAAAGCCCATCAACTCAGAAAGCCCACAGGCTGGAGCAGCCGGGTATTTAATAAGGACGGTGAGTCCCAGCTTAATTGCAAAGTGATGGCCCTGCTAAGTAGGCCCAAGGTCTGAAACAGGACTCAGTGCAATCTTGAAATCATGTAATTTTTCGCCTCAATGAGCATGCAAATGTATTAGGGGGAGAAAGGGGTCTTGATTCAAAGACTTCTGAAAATGGCAAGGATGAATGATAAAGGGGCTTACATCATAGACACAAGAAGGTGGCACCATCCCCCACCTCCCTCCCACCCTGTACCCTGAAAAGGAAAGACCCCAAGGTGGGCAGCTTGTACCTAGCTTCAGGAAGCCCCCAATGCCTGGGGATTCAGAGCCCAGCAACATTCTGACAACCATACCACTGATTCCCTACTCCTGTCCTACGCATGGCTCTGGGACATCGGGCTGACTGATGGCAGTGAAAATGAGGGAGGGGTGACAGGAGGGTGTAGACAAGTCCCTTGCCTTATGAAAGGCATGGCAGACTCCCTACAGGAGCCAAGTCACATAGCATATGCTCTCCATGTCTCCTCATCTCAAAGAACAGGCAGGCAGCATCTCCACTGTGGAATTTTCCAGAGCTACAGGCTTTTCCCTGTGGTTCAGATATGTCCTAGCCATACAATTAGAAGAGTTAGCCATTTTCAAAGAACCAGTCTAAACTAAAAGGGGAAAACTATTTAAAGAATTTCTGACAGTATCAGAAGAGTAAGGGAAGACAACCTTCAGAAAAATTCTTGAATTTTCTAGGATACACTAGAAAATACTGGCTTTGAACCTGCAAAATATGGGGAAAGGTTCATGTTCCTTACCAGTGCCAATCCCAATCCTTCCATGCCCCTGTTTAGCCAGAAAGTGCCTTTGTGTGCTAGTTGCCATGCCTGAGAAAGTTCCATGCTCCAACTAGGGATCAAGAGGGTCCAGCCTGTCCAGAGAGGTGCTCCACCAGTATTTATTCCCTTAATTCCAGAAAGCCAGTTCATGCATAACTACAAGGCCTGCAAAATGTAACCTCTGGGTCACTAAGGGAAATTAACATTCTCAGCACTAACGTCTAAAAATGCCAAGTGTACAAAGCATACACCCTCCAAAATCTCTTGGGAAGAAGACCTCCTGGATTTCGACGTGGGAAACAGAGGCAAGGACGGGTGGTGTCAAACATGATGAGGATCTCTGTGCCATTCTGGCATTGGAAATTCTGGCTCACTATTCTACAGGAGTTAAGACTTAGGTAACAACATACTCATCAAGAATTTAGATTATAGGAAGGAGGGAAGCAGTATTTCCCCAAGAAAGAGCATGTATCTCTTCCTTCCTATGTTCTTTAATTCAAAACTAATCCCATTTTAATTACATTTATAAATATAAAATGTTTAATGCTGTACCATGTAAGACACCCACACCCACCTTAAAACCGCACTTTAATTTCCAACTCAATTGCACATATAAATCTGAAAACTGAATACTGGGCAGATGAGAACAATTTCACAGCCTCCCTCACATGAGCCACTTTGAAAACCACAGTTGCACTTTAATTCCTTCAATTGCATGTATAAATTTTTAAAAAGTTAATGCCATACTGTAGAGAAGAGCTTTAATTGAGTGTTAACGAGCTGCCAGATCAGCTTCTAGCCAGCCCCATTACGCAGCAGGGAGCCTCAGAGGGGTCCCCGGGATACAGAATGGAGAGCATCTAAATAAACCATGTGCACCCGCCACCCTCCATGCAACCCACACTGGCACTTGGCCCCTAGGCCTGGCCTTTTCTTTGAAAGGAGATAGAATTGAGTACCCACATGAATATGTCAGCCTCAGAGGGGGAAGGCCACTCTGGGTGATCCTGGGATCAAGGCCATCCTGTTTAAAGTGACCATGCACTTGTACCCTTTAGAGTTCTAGCATCCAAGAAAGCCTCTAGGCATAGACTGCCCTACTTTGCAAATGAAAAGACAAGAAATTCCTTACAGTAGAGGTTGAATGACTTGATCAAGGTCACACAGTGAGTAAATTAGTGACCAGAATCAGAAATCAATCTCATGTGCATTTTTCCCTCCATTTATAGTCCACAGAGATATTTTTAAACTAGGATGTTTTCTTTGAACAAAATAAACACACACACACACACACACACACACACACACACACACACACATTTTAAAAGACTCAAAGGGCTGGGGATGTAGCTTGGTGCTTGAGCAACTTTCTAGCATGTGCAAGGATCTAGGTCCCCTGCTCAGCAGGGCAGGGGGATGGGGCAAAGACCTATGACATGAACAGGCAGCTCTGCTGAACCTCATGGCTGATTCCTATTCAGACCCTAGTGGGCCCCACTCCTCAGCGCCACCTTGAACTGCTGTGAGGTGTAATCCTTGTCTGTGTTTCTCCTGGGAATTTCTTTGACTCCATCCTATAGTTCCATGGAGCCCTGCCTTTAGCTTCGGATTTTATTCTAGCTTCTGAGCCACTGTTGACAAGACTAGTGACAGTCAGGCAAGGTGGTGCACACCTGTAATCCCAGTTCTTGGTAGACTGAAAAGGGAGATTACAGGTTCGATGCCAACCTCAGCAACTTAGTGAGATCCTGTTTCAAAATTAAAAGATAATAGAGTCTAGATGTGTAGTTAAGAGGTAGAATGCCCCTAGGTTCAATGACCGATACCAAAAATGAGAGAGAGAGAGAGAGAGAGAGAGAGAGAGAGAGAGAGAGAGAGAGAGAAACTAGTACCATTCTGATCTCGAACACTTTGTCCTCTTTTATGCCACAACTGCTCCTCTGCCCAGGAAGTTTCTAGGAGTATCTCCTTATCACTAGTATACCAAACATTGACAGAATGGGACTTGAGTAGATCTTTTCGCCTTCATTATTTTCAGTGCTTGTTCATTCTTTCCAATATGGAGAAAAATTGCCTTCAGTACTGTGGCATTCCTGGAAATACTTCTCTGAAAAATATCTTCAGTTTTGCTTATCTTCTGTCCTTGTAACTACTATTAATTGAAGAATGGGCTTTCTGGTTGAACCGTTGAACCTGCCTTTTTTCTCTTCTCTAACGTACCTGATGTTCTATTCTGCTTCAAACTTTTCTTCAAATTCCTCTATTGAATTTTAAAATATCTTTTTATCATATACTCAGTTGTTAAGGGATATTTCTTATCTTTTGATTGTTCCTGTTCATGGCAACCTGTTCTTTCAGAAGACCTAAAATTTTTATTGTGAGGTCAACGAGAGGCTCACTTTTTAAGTTTTCTTCTCTTCCCTACCTTGCCTCTTTTCTCCTTTTAAAACCTTTTTTTATTTTGGTCTCTGATTTCATCAATTGTCTGCTGCCTTAGTCCATTTTCTGCTGCTATAACAGAATACCACAGATGAGGTAAATTATAATGAAGAAAAATTTATTGGCTCATGTTTCCAGAAGCTGGGAAATCCAAGATCAAGTGAGGGACTGCATCTGGGGAGGGTCTTCTTGGTGCATCATTCCATGGTGGAAAAGCAAAGCAGGGTAAGAGAGAGACAAAAAAAACAGGCAAATTCATCCTTTCAGAAGGAACCCATTCCTCTAATAACAACATGAATTCATTCATTAGGATAAAGCCCTAAGGCCTAATCACCTCATATCACCTATGGCACTGGCTTACTGTGAGCAACAAGCAAACGTATCAAGGATTAGAGAATGGTGATCCAGGTCAGGCAATGGAGAAACATTTGGTAAAACTTTCACCTGAGATACCTTGGGAAACAAAGATGGTTAATTTTGTGTCCACTTGACTGGGTCATAGTGTGCCCATATTTTTGGTTAAACATTATTCTGGGTGCATCTGTGAGGGGTTTCAGAATGACATTAACATTTGAGTTTGTAGAATGAATGAAATAGATTGTCTTCCTCAATGAGTGGATCTTGTCCAGTCTGGAATATCATAAAGCACTGAGTGAAAAATTCTTTTTCCTTGCCTGACCATTTTTGTACTTAAACAACAGCCTTTTGTGTTCAGATTCGGATTCACACTAGAACTTATGCCACCTGTTCTCCTGCTTCTCAGTTCTTTGGACTTGGGCTGAAACTATATCTTTGGCTCTACTCTTTCTGGACTTCTCAATCTCCAAATCATGTGTACTTATTCCTTACAGTAAATAAATTAATAATCATATTTTTCTATTTCACTGGAGAACTCTAACTACTACAATAACTAAACAACCTTGCAGCTCTAGAGAACCAGAGTATTAGGGGCATGTTTTTGTTCATGTTAGTTGCATTGGGCATAAAGTTAAATATGAAAGGTAGTGATGAGCTTTGAAAAGAATGAGTGGGTATCCAAGGAGGTATGCAAAGAAACAGAGTCAATAATTTGAGTATTTTCATAATTGGAAGACGAAGCTGCTCAGCAAACTCAAATAATAATAGACAGAAATAAAAAGTCATATGGGGAAAAACTAAAATTATAAGTTAATCGTAAAGTGAGAACCACAACAACAAGGCCATCACACCCAATGCTAGAAATCTTGAATGGACAAAGGAATCCATTTTTTACAAAAGGCTTTTTGAGTGAAAAACACTCAGGGAAAAGTTTAAAGGGATGATTCTCCCACCAAGGTCCTGATTGGGTTTGCTGAGGTACTTGTAATTAAGAGAAAAAGAGGGATGGAAACAAAGAAGCAAATATATTCATTTGTACACACACACACACACACACACACACACACAACAAATTTAGTAATTTTTTCTGCAAAAGAACTGTATGTGGTTATTAGCACATGGAACTGACTATAATCAAAGATAATAAATTAACTATTTTTGAGGAATTTATATGGTTAACATAACTAATCATCTGTGCTGTGATAGTGGGCTTCCACTATCTATGGACAGGAAGGGGTTCAGAAGTCTGATCCGTTCCAAAGAAAAGCATGTTTCCCAACCTCCACCTCAGATGAGGCAAAGGAGAATAATTAAAAGAGAACACTGACAAGGGCAGAGCACAGGCCCACAGAAACCAATGGATGAGGAAACAAGTCCAGGACAATAAATCAGCACACAATCAAGGGCCATCCCCCTCTCTTAGATCAGGGAACCCTGAACATAGATGCTCTGTGGAATTCACCACTAGCCAGTGCATGACTCTTCTCCTCCCCCTTTCTGTGCATTGAAGTTGTTCTGGGATTACGTATCTGTGTATTTAATTTTCGAGTCACCAGATTGCTAAGATGCATGTATGGACCTGAAATGGAAAGTTCTAAGTATAATTCTTTAATGAAGAGACTGATATAATGTGCCAATGTTCAGAGGTTATGTTTGACGCCATTATTAGATAAGAGAGTAGAGTGATCTACCTCAGGGAGATAAAAGTATACATTGCATGTGGGAAAGAGAGTATATAGAGTATTTGGTGACAAGATGAGAAGATTGTTGGGCAAGTTGTTCATGAATATCCTAGTTCTTCTCCTATCAGGCATTGGTAAAAATTCACTCCTTTACCACCTCTGAAGTTATATGTAGCCATATAATTTTCTTTAGCCAATGAAAAGTATGTGGGAGTATGTGTCACTTCCGTGGGAAACTTTAAGAATCAGTGCAGACAATGTTGGTAGGAATGTAAATTAGTACAGCCATTATGGGAAACAGTATGGAGGTTCCTCAGACAACTGAAAATAGAGCTACCATATGATCCAGCTATCTCAATTCTGGGGGTATATTCAAAATAAATGGAATCAGTGTGTTGTAGAGATGACTGCACACCCATGTTCAGTGCAGCATTATTCACATTTGCTAGGATGTGTAACTGACCTAAGTGTCCATCAACAGATAAATGGATAAAGAAATGAAACATATATACTTAGTACTATTTTGTCTTTAAAAAGAAGGAGTTTCTGTCACTTGTAACAACATGGATGAACCTGGATGGCATTACGTTCAGTGACAGTAAGAAAAAGACTGCGTGATCTCACCTATGAATGGAATCTTAAAAAGTTAAACTCACAGAAGTAGAGAGTAGAATTGAGATTACCAGGGGCTAGAGAGGAGAGGAGAAGGATTGAAAAGACATGATCAAAGGATGCAAAATTCCAGTTAGAAAGTAGGAATAGGCTTGAGAGATCTATTGTTCAACATAGTGACTGAAGCTAATAGCAATCTATTATACACTTGGAAGTTGCCAAGAGAGTCCATTTTAATTTAATTTAAATTGTTCTCACCACAAAAAAAAAGAAGGAATACAGATGTTAGTTAGCTCATGTTAGCCATTCCATATATAACTATATATCAAAACATTATATTGTATACCATAAATCTATACATGTTTTATTTACTAATTTTAAAAATAATCTATTTATTTAATTACATCAACAACTTACAAAAACATTTAAAATATCAGTGCAGAATTCACCACACACTATTTTCTTCTGCCACAATGGTGCCCACTATTCTTGATAATGGCTGGTCTGTTAACTTTAGCCCTTGGATGAGAACAACCTGGAGCAAAATCCTCAGCCAACCAACAATGGCATGTAGCTCAAGTGAGAAATAGATGTTCACTAGCCGGGCATGGTGGCGCACGCTTGCAATCCCAGCATTCGGGAGGCTGAGACCCGAGGATCCAGGTTCGCGGCCAGTCTCAGCTACCTAGTGAAGCATTCCGCAACTTAGTGAGACCCGGTTTCAAAATAAAGAGTAAAAAATAGGGCTGGAGGTGTAGCTCGAAGCTAGAACGCCTCTGAATTCAATCCCCAGTACCGAAAAAAAAAAAAATAGATGTTCACTGCTGTGAATTACCACTACTGATGGCTTGTCTGTTACTGCAGCATAACTTAGCCTGTGCTGCCTGCTAAGTTTATCAGTGGTGGGCTTGTCTGCAGATTGGTGGGCTCAACTTTGATTGGGCTATGCTCAATATCTGAAAATCTTTTACTAAATGCCAGTAAGTTTTCCTGGAGAGGAATCATCCAATCTTCTGTGTAGGAGGATTGGTTGCCTGATTTGGGGAGCAGAATAAGAGGAGGCTGGAAGTCTCACTGTTTAGTACACAAACTTTCACTTGGTCCTTCTTTATTTTCAGAACGATTTCTCACCTCTCCTCCTCTGTGAAAATTTCCCAGTTTCTGCTGGGTGGGAGTAGAGCAGTCATACAGCCACACAGGCGGGGAGAAGCAATCTGGGTTCTAGTGCTTTTTAGCAATCAAACCTTCTCTTTTCAGACACAGTGGTACTAGGGCAACCAGATCCAAGGCCTGAGACTTTTGATTTGCCTTATGTTTGTTTCTCTCTCAATCTCTCTTTCTCTCACACTTCTATGCACATGTGCATGCACAACACACACTCACACATACACAGCCACACACTTAAGTTTTAGCTTGTTCATTTTAAGGTAGTTATCTATCTGCTTTCTAATTCCTAATGTTTATAGATACTCTCATATGCTGTTTCTCTTTTCTTAATTTCTTTGTTTATTGTTGATATTTTTCTTTTTAAATCTTTTATTGTCGTTTTAGTGAGCTTTGGGGGAGGAACCAAGATAAAACCATGTGTCCAAAACCCCAAGTTTAACCAAAATCCCTCTGTTATTAATTCTACTTAAAATTCATACCACACTTGCTGCCATGAGGGAATTAGGCTTATTTATCAGTCAATTTATAAGTATTTACTGAGAAATTCACATACCATATGGAAGACACTGTCATAGGAACAAGAAGGAATGAAAGCCAATTTTTCAGTAGTCTCTCAGTCTCTTAAGAGTGTGTGTTCTCTCTCTCTCTTTCTCTCTCTCTCTCTCTCTCTCTCTCTCTCTTCCCCTCTCTCTCTCATTCTTAGAGTTCAAAATTATAATACTATATCATTCATCTATGTAAACCCCAGAACCAATTCAATCATGATTATTAAATAATAATTTTTATTATTTATTTACTTACTTATTTTGGTGCTGGGAATTGAAGCCAGGGACCTTCTTCTTCTGAGCTACACTTCCAGCCCTTTTTATTCTTTATTTTGAAACAGGATCTAAATTGCTGAGAATCTCGCTAAGTTGCTGAGGCTGGCCTGGAATCAGAAGTCCTCCTGTCTCAGCCTCCCAAGTACCAGGAATACAGACACCCACCACCATGCCAAGCTACATCAGTAGATTTTAAGTGGACAAATACTAAAGAAGTCAAGATGATTCTTTTTCCAATAGTAAAATGTTTTAAAACAAAAGTTAGAGGTGCAAAGATATTAAGTAAATTTTTCAGCACCCTAAAGTACTATGAATATAATGATTATATTTACTTTTTTAAAAAGCATTCTAGTTACTATTCATTTACATATTATACCCAGACTTGGTTTTGATCAGCTAACCTCCAGTTAGCTAGTAGCATAGATAGGGCATTTGGCACTCAGGCCAACAACTTTACTTCTACACAGTATCTCAGGCAATTCAAGATTGACTTTGACCTTGAGGTTGAGTAAGGAGTTCTATAAAACTTTGGGGAGGAGGTGGGATTTCAACAGGAAGCTGGGTGATCAGGATCATGCATCATACCCCTAAGACAACTCTGAAGGAGAACTGTCAATATTAAGAAATTCAAAGAAATAGTATGAGCATAGCTAGGACCATGGAAGTCATTCTGCCCACCAAGTCATCATTCTGCCCTTATCTTAGTCTATAACAGAATATCACAGACTGGGTGATATAAAACAAGCAGAAATTCATTTCCTCACAGTTCTGGAGGCTGGGAAGCTTAGTTAAAGGTGTTGGTGTCTAATGAGGACTTTCTTGCTGTGTCATAACATGGAGGATGAACTGACTCATTGCGTGCTTGCAGCAAAGGCAATGATTCCTTCACGGGGGCAGAGCCCACATAGCCTCATCACCGATTTAAAATTCCACTTCTCAACACTGTTGCACCATAGATCAAGCTTCCAATACATGAATTTTGAAAGACACATTCTAAGCATAGCATTCCACCCTGAACGCTAAAATCCATGTGTTGGATACTTAATCCCCAGTGCAACAGTGTTGAAAGGTGGAACCTTTAAGAGGTGCCTAGGTCATAGGGCTCTGCTCTCCAGAATGACTTAATGCCATGTCTTCAGAGAGAGTGCCCAAGAAAAGAATGAGTTTGGTCCCTTCTCTCTCCCATGTGATGCCTTCTGCCAAATATGATACATCAAAAAGGCTCCCATGAGACAAGGCGCCTCCATCTTAGACTCTCCAAACTCCAGATTCACAAGCCAAATAAATTTCTGTTCAGTATAAAATGCCATCTGAGCCAGGTGTGGCGGCATATCCCTGTAACCCAAGTACTTAGGAGACTGAGACAGGAGGATTACAGGTTCAAGGTCAGCATCAGCAACTTAGCAAGATCTTGTTTCAAAAACAAAAACTAAAAAGGGTTGGGGGGTGTAGCTCAGAAGTAGAATGCCCTTGGGTTCAATCCCCAGTACAAAATAAAATAAAATAAAATACCCAGTCTGTAATGTTCTGTTACATCAGCACAAAATGGACTGACATTCCTCTAGTGCTTCCAAGTTCTCCAAAGCATAGACCAAGTGAAGTCCCCAATGTCCTCAATGAGGGGGCAGAAAACCTGGATGGTTCTGAGGAGTATCCTCTCTGGGCCATCATCTCCACATACTTTAACTCCTAAGGTCCAAACCTGCAGGAGTCCCCTCCCAAACAACAAAGAGCCTAACACTTGTCGGGCACCCCAAGCTCAAGCCCAGACATTTGATCCCCACCCACTGCTTCCCTCACTACACATACTGTCTCCAATATACTTCATCACAAATCACACAATTTTCTCTAGTGTGTGTTTTCTCTTTCATGTCCTAAGTGCATGAATAGTACTAAGTACCTAGGAGAAATGTGTTAACCCAAAAGCAGGTAGAAGAAGGGCCAGCTGGAGTTCCTGAACCATTGAGACATGCTGAACCTGAAACCCAGGAAGGCTCTATGAGCAAAGTCAAAATAATCATCCAAGAGATGCTCTGCATCACCAGCACTGACCACTTGGGTGACACCAGGAAGTTGTACAACCCAGAACTCCTGTTTGAGATAAAAGGGAAGAATCCAGGGGTCACAATAGAGCCCCACCACAACAGAGCCCCATGCAGATGCTTGTAGAGGAGAGAATAGGAGACAAGGACAGCATTGGGTACACTGCTTTGCAGAGAAGAGACGGCTGTGCTGGGTTTGCTGAGATCATTCCCTCGAGTGCATTTGAGGGTTTGCACAGAGGCGGGTCTGTGAACTCCCACCCAGATGGCTCCAGCATCTGAGGACAGGAAGCAGCCTTTCAAACCTGTCTGAACTCACAGATTGGAGTAGGAGGGTTGAGTCAGAAGCAGTCGAGGAGCTGGAGTGCACAGAAATGATTTAGCCTTCAAATCAGGTTGAAAATCTCCACTCCAGCAGTCTGATTACCAGGACTCTGATGGCTCATCTTCTAGTGTTTAGGGTCCCATGAGTTTCAGTCTCCACTCCTAATCCTGGTTAAAATGAACCATCAGGAGCAAATGCGTGAATCAGGAAGGGAAATCACAGTAAACTTGCACAAATGAGAGATCCAAGACAGGACCCAGGAAGAATGGAATTGCCTGAGCCTCTCTGCTTTGGTTCAGAAATTTTTGTAGTTTCATTTCTAAAGTCCCTAACCAAATGTGTGATTCTGGTTAATTTTAGGTGTCAACTTGACTGGACTGGGAACACCTACAGAACTCTAAAGCATGATTTGGGGTGTGTCTGTGAGGATGCTCCTAGAGAAGAGGAGCATACGAGTCTTAGTGGACAAAGTGGGGAAAATTTGCCCTGGATGTGGGTATGCACCATCCAGTCAGCCAGGGCTGAGAGAGGACAAATAGAGAAGGTGAATTCTCTTTTCTGAGAGTTGGGACACATCTTTTTTTCTGCTGCCTTAGACATCAGAACTCCAGGCTTATTGGTCTTTGTATTTTAGGCCTTACACCAGCATCCCCTCAGATTCTTAGTCTTTCAGCCTTGAACTGAGAGTTACACTATCACATTCCCTGGTTCTCAGGTGTTTGGGCCTGGGCTGAGCCACACTACTGGCATCCAACGGCCTCCAGCTTGCAACTTATCATGGGGTTCCTCATCCTCCATCATCACCTGGGCCATTTCCCCTAATAAATCCCCTCTTGTGTATCCCTAAACAGATCCCTTGGGTCTCTTTGGAGAACACTTATATACTAACCAATTGCTTTAAAGATTCTTGAATAACCTGGTTCTTCTAAATCAGTGTATAAGGTCAGACAGTGTCAGCCAATGTAAGGAAGGATTGAGGTACAAGGTAAATTCCAAGAAAAAGCAGTGGATGACCTTTCTGAGGTAGTAGGAGAACCCCACTTGCTAAATGCCTCCTGTACTCCAGACAGCAGTGTAGGACACATTATAGAGGTTATACTATTTAATCCTCCTGAGAACACCTAAAGAAGGTCATCACAGATGAGGAAACTAAGGCTCGGAGTAGGTAAGTGGATAGGCAAGATTACAATTATAGCAAATGACAGTTGAGTTTTGATCTCTCTGGTTCCAAAGATTATACCATTCCCCCTGCACCATACAAGAAGAGAAGAGAAGCACCATGTTCTGAAACTCCAACCCATATCTATGGCAAACAAGCTACTTCTTCTCACTGTCTCCTGTGTGAAAAGTGTGGTACCCTGAGGATGCCACACCACATCAACTCTTTCTGCCATCTCCTAGTTGTAAATTAGGATGAGCAAAGGGTTGGGGGAGAACGGGTATATTCTCTCCTCCCCCATCTCTCCCCCCCCCATCTCCCAAACCCGCCCCCCCTCATCTCTCTCCCTTAGTGAGTGAAGGCACTTGGGTTTTGCCAACTCATTTCCCCCACTCCCACCCCAGCTCTGACATTCTCTCTTGCCTTCTGATCTCCAGCAATGTATTCATGTATTCATTTAAAAGTTCTGTCTGTGCTGAAGCCGGTGCTGCTTGTAATTGCTGGCGGCCAAAAGCTGTTCTGTTTTTTCTGGCTGAGTGTACCAGGCAATCATCAGCTGTAATTATTTCGAGTCTTGTTACAGATGGAACTTCGAGGTTTTCAGTCTTAAACAGAATTCATTATTCAAATGTCTCCAGAACTGACAGTAAGGGGTAAAGGGCAAGCCTCCTGGTAAGCCCAGAAAACTATGGAAGGCTCAGGAGAGGAGGACTGGCCAACTTAGGAGTCATCCTGGTGACCACATGTAGCTTTTCGTCCCAAATCTGGAAGCCTGAGTCCCAGGTGTTCATAACCATCTCTCCCTGGGGTTCCAGACCTTTCCTGTTAACTCTTCAGTGTCTGCACCTTCACTTTTCCCAGGGACAGAAATGTGACCTCTCATACATATCCCAGCTCCCAACCCAGAAGAAGACCATGTTAGGTATATATTCAGCTCCCATCTGTATCAATGGCAATTTCAGAGCTTTGAGGGGAAGAAGCTATTCTCAGTGTCATCAGCAGCCCTGCATAGGCTCCAGACCAGATTAGAAACTGACATGAGGCATCTCCTGACATGAGGAGTGACATAATACATGAGTATTATAAGGAGGTGGACAAAGCACTGTCCTAACTGTCCATCTAGCTCCCCAGACTTGGGGGAAGGAGTTTCCAGAGCAGAGAGTGGAAGGGAGAAAGGCCTCTGATCAAGGTGCCATTTCTTTCCTTTTTTAAATACTTTTTTTTGTATGTGTAGTACTGGGGATTGAGCCCAGTGGTCTTCTACCTCCAAGCTATACCCCCAGCCCTATTTTTATTTTTAGTTTGAAACAGAGTCTTGCTAAGTTGATAAGAGTCTCACTGCTTGCTGAGGCTGTCCTTGAACCTGTAATCCTCCTATCCCAGCCTCCCAAGTACTAGGATTACAAGCATGCGCTACCATGCCCTGTCCAAGGTGCCATTTCTTAGGAGTATCCCCCAGAGCCAGAATTGTGTAGAAAGCTGCTGTATGGCCGTGCTCTTGAGGGAAATGTGAGGGAATGGCTACATAGAGCTGGGCCCAGTGACATGGAGGAGACACCATCAGCACACACTTGCATCCGCATTCCAGCATGACAAGCAACAGCATGCAATCTCTCCTTGGAGGAAAGAGAAAAATGCCCAATATGGACCCCTAGGATAAGGATCCCCAGGCACCCAGAGGACAGCAGTGCTGGTGCAAGAGACAACTCCCTCCCAGCTGCTTCCTCCACCACTCTGGGAAATATCAGATGTGACTTCAGCCTGCTCTTCCCTCCTGCGATGCCCTGGCTTCTATTTCTCACCCTTTAGCCTTGTAACTCCAACTGTCAGATGTAGATTCTTGCTTGTCTCTCTCTCTCTCTCTCTCTCTCTCTCTCTCTCTCTCTCTCTCTCTCTCTCACACACACACACACACACACACACACACACACACACCTCATTTCCTTTCTCCAACCCACTTTTTTCACTCTTTCCCTGGCCCCTGATCACTCCTTACCCCTTTCCACTCATTTGCCCACACACTCCTAGCCAGCCCCTTCCCTCTCTACCAGGGACCTGAGAACAGACCCTTGTTTGGCAGAGGCCCCTGCAACAGAGCAGGAACAGAGAAGCAGGGGGTGGGACAAAGGCAGGAGGAAGAAGAGAGACAGATGGCAAGGAGGCTCTGGCTGCACAGACTCAGCACCCTCTGAACCTCTTTGGGGTAGCATCTGCTTAGCCCCTCACACTCTGCTCCCTCGGGGCCCTCCATGTTCCATAACAAGCCTATATCTATTCAACTTAGCATGTGCTGATGATGGGCCTACTATGTGCTTAGTGCTCGCTAGGTGAGCAAGTAGCCAAGAAAGTCTTAAGGAAGGCAAGAGTGCAGAGTGGGGAATCTGCAAATGGCCTGGATGGCTTCATGATAGTTCATGTCCACTCCATCCAGCTGAGCAGTAGGGCCAGGGAGATCTGCACTACTTATACTTCCAGTAATACTGGAAGACAGGAACTTGTGACTTCTGTGTTCCTCTTTTTCTTATCAGATGATACCACAAGGAAGTATAAGGAATATTGTATAGTGGAAGCCACCTGTGAAAACAACTGTTGTCATCAGAAGGGAAAGGAACCAATATATATTTATCCACCCTCTATTTGACAAGCAGAGTCCTAGAAACATAACACATACGATCTGTGTAATCTTTGTAGGAACCCTATTATGTAAGTATTCCCATTTTACTAATGAAGAAATTAAGTTCAAAAGGTGCTACCTAACTTGTTTCTAAATAGAAGAGCATAACTTGACCTGAGGTCAAAATCTAGATGCTGAATGAATGGTGTCTATAGCTCTGTGCTCTTACATCTCTCTCTCCACACCTGATGTATTGCCTAGCCAGGGATATACAACAGCCATGGTGAACCTGCATCCAGCAATTGGAATCACAGGGCCAATGTGTGAAGTTTCCCCATTGTGTTGAGGGGTTGCTTGTGGAGGGCGTGGCTTGGTGCCTGCTCGCAAGAAGTGTACAGTTGTATTGGAATGATAGGCTATACATCGCATGACTGAACACTTGCATGTGAGAATGTACAGTTAAGTCCCAAAGTGACAGAGTTCAGAAGATTCTGTAGCCTGGATGGTTGATTAGGTGTCTGAGTCCATTCAAGCTGTGGTAACAAAATGCCAGAACTTGATAGTTCATAAAACGGACAGTTCTCACAGTTCTAGAAGCTGAGAGGTCCAAGATCAAGGCATCAGTAAACTCTGTGTTTGGTGAGGGTTCAATTCCTGGTTCAAGAGGATGCCTTCTTGCCATGCCCTCACATGGAGGAAGGGACGAGGCAGCTCTCTGGGGCTTCTTTTATAAGGGCATTAATTTCATTCAGGAAAGCTCCACCCTTATGATGTATTTACCTCCCAAATGCCCTGCTTCCTGATAATCCTTACAATAGCTATTCAATTTCAACATAGAGGTGAAGCCAACATTCATATCAGATCACAGAACTAGGCTTTTTTCCCCTTTGGGACTAGAGACTGAACCCAAGGCTTCATGCATCCTAGGCAAGAGGCTCCAGCATTAGGCCACTTGATGAAAGAAAATAATTAGTTGACCCTGAACATGACAGAAAATGTCCTGGCAGGAGAAGGAGCTTAAGCCAGGCCTTGCCAGGTACAGAACTATGTACTCTGGGCAGAGTAAGCTCACATCCAGCTAGGAAGATGGGCTACACTGGGGAAACCTGGTCCTGGGATGCTAGAACAGTAAGGGAGGAATACCATATGGCAATGCACTTCCTTTTAGGGGGCTCAAACAGGTAGCAGGAAAAGAGAATAGCAGAAAAAAGAACTATAAAAAAATACTTGCAACAGCCCAGGTACAAAGTGACCACAGCTGGAACTAAAACAGTAGCAGCAGTAACAATGAGAATGAAAGGTTAAAAACCATAGGCCTTGAGGACTTAGGGCAGCAAAGGAGCAAGAAGAGAAAGTTGGAGACAATATGACTTTGGACAGTAAGGTAAACAAGAGGAACTGCTAATGGGGCCCAGGGCCAAAGAGAACAAAGCGGGGGCGGGGGCGAGATGTGAATGTAGATGTTTACTTGTTGAACGCTTCATTGGACACAAAGGACGGTACTCAGCATCCAGTTGGGAAGATAAAATATATACATATGAAATAGCCAGAACACAAACTGCATATGGAAGAGATGAACAAATGGAAATGCTGGAGTGCAAACTCTATACATAAATACTAAAATTGCATTTGTAAAGGGTGGGGAGTGAGGCTCAGCAACTTTTCCTGCATTTAAGAATAAAAGAATAAATTGAAACAATTTTGAGTGCTGTTTTTTTTTTTCTTCTCTTATTTGTTCTCTTAATCCCTCCTCTCCTCTCCTCCCCTCCTCAGCAACCCCTCCCCCTACCTCACCTCTGCTTTTTCTCTTTGCTTCTGCCTCTGCCTCATGAATTTTCATCCTCACATGTTACCAGAGCCTCTGTAACCTTTGACGGGCTCTCTATCTTTCTATTCCTACCACACCCAATTTTCCAAGCATGGGATTTTTTATTTAGTTGGGTGGCAGTTATGAATTGTGGGCTGCACCTTGATGTTTCTCCTTTTTGAGCCTGGGAGGTTTGAGGGAAGGAGGGCTAGAAAGAGAAAAAATTGGGCTAAAGAGAATTTGGGCTGGAGAGCGTTTCTGGTACCTTTCCTCCAAGTCCTGATGAGTGAAAGCAGCACATTCCAAGCTGGGATGCAGAAGGCCCTGTGCTCCCTGTGCTCTGCCCCCGATTCGGGGTCCCTAGCACTCTGGGAAAGAGCCAGCACCCAGATATGGGTCCAGAAGAAACGCACCATCAGGCCCAGTTGAGGGGAGCAGTCACTGAGAAGGATCCAAGTCAACAAGCAGGGAGGGTTGGAAGCCAAATGCAGCCAATGACAGAGAACTGGAGTTCTCTGTCCCCACCCTAGGGAGCCCAGAGAGGCAATAGCACCAGGCACTGGGGCATTGTCCAGTAAAAGCAAGGCCCCACGGCCAGACAGGGGACCATTACAGCATTCTAGCTCCAGGGAGGGCCTGGCACAAGGAGGCAGAAACACACTCCTAAAGAGGGGATAGGGGAGTGATAATTAATATTCATGTCCACTGTTCATGGAATACTTTCCCTATGATAATCCCAGACTCTTTACCATGTCAACAGACCTTAAATAACCATACCAATGTCACTAGGAAATAGTATCATTAGCCTCACTCTGTAAGGAAGAAAATACTCAGAGAGGTTATTGTTCTGCCCAAGTTATACATAGCAAGGAGGAAAGTTGAGACTCCAATCCAGGTCTAGAGAATATTATGCTAAGTGAGATCAGCCAGTCTTAGAAAGTGAATGAGTCATGTTTTCTCTCATACATGGAAGCTAGAAAGAAATTGGGAATCAAAAGGGACTTCGGATAAATGAGGAGAGATAGCAGTAGAATAGAGGAAGTGGGCTTGGGGAGGGAGGTAGAGAGGGGAAAAGGGAGACCCAGTGAAAGAAACAATTCAAACAATCCTATGTATATATGTGAGGCTGTCAATACCAATTTCAGTATTATGAACAGGGATGAGGAAGGAGCAGGGTGGTACCCAGAGGGAAGCACCCCAGGTTCTGTGTGCATGTATGTTTCTAGCACTCTGAACCTCAATATGATGTATAACTACAAGCATCAATAAAAGTATGTTAAAAATAATGGTGACACATGCTTGCAATCCCAGTACTTGGGAGGCTGAGACAGGAGGATCCGGGTTTGCAGCCAGCCTCAGCTACTTAGTGAGGCCCTCTGAAGCTTAGTCAGACCCTGCTTCAAAATAAAGGATTAAAAAATAGGGCTGAGGGTATAGCTCAGAGGTAGAATGCCCCTGGGTTCAATCCACATTACCCCCCCCCAAAAAAATAATGCAAACTAAGATAACTCAAATCTAGAGTTGATTTTAGTTGGAAGTGAAGAAGTGTTATAGTTAGGTATAAAACATCCCTAGAGAGTTCATTTATTAATGTTTGGAGTTGATACATTTGAGACTTAAGGGTTGTAATCCCAGCAGTGGATAAATCCATCGTACTGGATTCACCTGGGTATTACCCAGTAGGCCAGTGTGGCTGGAGATGGGTCCCTGGGGGTGCAGCCTTGAGGATTATATTTGGTTCCTCCTCCCCCATGCGCTCTCCCTCTTGTTTCTGGCATCCATGATGTGAGGCGCGCAGCCCGTGTGTTCTCTCTCCCTCTGTCCACCTCCCACCACCATTCCCTGAGATCCAGGGTCCTCAGCCTCACATGGACTGAACCCAAAACCATAAGAAAATAAATCTACTTTACTCTAAGTTATGTGGTCAATTTTTCAGTTGTGAGAATGCTGACCGGAACAGCAAAGAGCTCCTTCTCCAAGCGATGTTTTGGGAAGACCCACCAGCCAGCCATAGCAGAATGATCCTGGAGGAGGTCTTCCCACTCTGCAGCTCCCAGACAGTTTGTAATAAGACAGATGAGGCAGGACCCTGAAGTACACAGGTATTTTGTGGCATTTTTTCTTTCTGGTCTCTGTAGGTGTCATTGAATTCTCTTGTATTCTGTGATCCATGACATATCAGATGCTACTGCCAAGGTATTTGTGAATGATTCCCATTTGAAGTATTTACTAAACTCCCTACTACGTGGCATGTGCTGTGCTGGTGAGTGAGTAGGCAAGTGGGTGAGTGCAAAATACTACAGAACCAAGGAGCTGTGACTTTCTTCACAAGACAGGACTCCATGACCCTGACTTGTATCCCCAACACTCCTGTCACTCAAAGAGGTAAGCAAACCACCTTGGCAACTTCTTTTCCTCATACAGTTCAAGAAGAACCATGGTTCTGCCAAAAATCTTCTCCATTTAATAATACTGACTTTGTCTTATATATGTTTACTTTTAAAAATTAAAGCCCTAAAGAAATTCAGTTAAAATATTCTAATTATTTGTGTTGGAGTATTTGTTTTTATCCACCCCTATTAAAAATATGAATGCAAATTTGAAGAGGTTTCAGCATTCCCGTGAGCCTGCTGCCTCCTACCAAGCCCAACATACTTGCCTTATGGAAATGTGTTGGTTAGGTTTCTTTAAAAATTATCGTTATTTGGTTTTAAAGGGATTTTCCCCCACTTCTCTCTCAAACAGAAAAAATAATTAATTAGTGGCAGAGAGTTTTTGCCTCTATATGTTTTCCTTCCTTTCTAGACAAGATTGGGAAATCAATAGGGAAGAGTGTAGTGGAATAAGAAACATAAGGAGATACCACTCTCATAGGAAACACTATCAGATATTTTGAGATCCCTAAAGCTGGCCAAGGGGACAAGGCCAGCCAAGATTTTCATACTATCTTGGATTAATTTTTTATCCTTTTTCCAAAACCATCAAAGAACTGCATAACATGTTGTATACTCTAGAAATATTCCCAGGAGACAGATGGAGACCTGGCACTGTAAGTGAGGAAATGAAGGGTCAGAGAAGCATGGCATATGGCTCCAGGTCGCTGGGACTCAGAGAACTTGATATACATCCAGTACCCTGGTGGCAAGTACTGTCCCAGCTCAGTGGTAAAAACTAAAGTGGTTCTATATTTCTTCTTGAAACTTTCTCTTTCCATCACTGGGATGTCCTCTTCCCTAACATCAGATAAACTTCTTTGTTAAAAACAACCAAATGAGCCGGGCGTGGTGGCGCAGGCTTGTAATCCCAGCATTCAGGAGGCTGAGACCGGAGGATCCGGGTTCGAGGCCAGCCTCAGCTGCCTAGTGAGGCACTCCACAACTTAGCGAGACCCGGTTTCAAAATAAAGTATAAAAAATAGGGCTGGGGGTGTAGCTCAGAGGTAGAATGCCCCTGAGATCAATCCCCAGCACCGCAAAAAAAAAAAAAAAAAAAAAAAAACAACCAAATGAATACTACTTTACCCTACTTTACCTGTATTTAAGAAAAAATGAGAGCAGGCATGGTGGTGCACAACTTTACGTAATCCCAGTACTTGGGAGGCTGAAACAGGAGGGTTGCAGGTTTGAGGACAGTCTCAGTAATGTAGCAAGATTTTCAGCAATCTAAAGAGACCATGTTTCAAACTAAAAAATAAAAAAAAATCTGTCAGACCTCACTGATCCAATGACAAGCCTCAACATTCAAGCCTTAGGAAGGCCAGGATGCAATGCTCAGTGAATCACAGATCACTCTGGTGCAGCCTCTCAATGGCTCCACTCTGACCATCTTTGTTGTCTCCTCATCCTGTCAGTCTGGGAGATGATCCATCTTAAGCTGGCTTGGCTTGGCTATACTCAGCAAGGCTGGGGTCTCTGTTCAGCAGCCCTGCCTAAAGCATATGAAGTGGAGAAGAACTGGCTCCCCAAGGGAGGGGCTGGTGAGAGGGAAACAGAAGACTGGCCAGCTATGCAGTGTGCCTCTCTTCGCACAGATGAGCATGCCCAGTGTCTTGCCTTAGGGAGACCCCACTGTTGAGAAGCCCAGGCCCCCTCTGCCCTGTCCCATCAAGACTCTCCCCATTGGGACCTGCCTGCCTCCATTTCAACCAGAGGCAACAGATTGAGTCAAAATTGACAAGTTTTAATCCCAAAAATTATCTTCTGGGAGTCCCTCATCACTAAATGATATATCAGAGCAAGAGAGACAGAGAGAAAAAGAAATAAGTAAGCTTTCTGTGCATTCAGATTTTCTATCTCACTCTCCCTAACAACACCTCATTTTTGTCAGTTCCTAGTTCTGCGGGGTCTTCATCATTTTCTTGCTGGGAACTGATTGACCAAGTGCACTCAGAATCCCAGGTAGTAGAGAGTATTAATTTTATCCTCTTCTTTATTAGTGGGTCAATTTTTCGCTCTTGCATCTTTTCCCATAATATATTTCAGTTACAAAAGATTGCCTGAGTATTGTCAGTTGATTTTTCCAGGCCTGTGGAGTAAGCCTTTCTTCTATTTGGTTGTGTGTGTTTGTGTGTGTGTGTGTGTATGTGTGTGTGTGTGTGTGTGTGTGTGTTACTAGGGATTGTAGGGATTGACACCGGGGTGTTCTACCTTTGAGCTACAGCCTCCCACCCCCAGCTCTATTTTATTCTTTGTTTTGAATCAGGGTCTCATTAAATTGCCAAGGCTGGCCTCACACCTGCAACCCTCCTGTCTCAGCCTCCCATGTACTGGAATTACAGATGTGTGCCACCTTGCCTGATCTGTTGTGATCTTGATCTTACCCTCCCAGGTTTTGCAAAGGAGTGTGTGTGTGTGTGTGTGTGTGTGTGTGTGTGTGTGTGTGTGAGACTTGGGGTTGAATCCAGAGGTGTTCTACCTCTGAACTGTACCTCCAGCCCTTTTTTTATTTTTTATTTTGAAACAGGGTCTCACTTAAGTAGCTGAGAGTCTCACTAAGCTGCTAAAGTTGGTCTTGGACCTGCAATCGTCCTGTCTCAGCCTTCCAAGCAATGCGATTACAGACAAGTGCCACCATGTAAGGTTCATGTTATCTTTTCTGAAGCAGGACTAAAAGGATCTAATTTCTGTTTTCCTCAGCAAAAGGAATAGCCATCTCCTGTGCTCCAGGAATAAAAAAGTTCCTCAGGAGACTTTAGCTTTGCCCCTACAGAAAAGTTCACTCTCCTGAGTGAGTGCTTCTCAGTCAGTTTCTATAATTTCCAGAGTATTATTTGAGGGAGTCTAGCCTCGGGGTGTCACCTGGAAATACCTGGATTATATCATTCACACCAGAGTCCAGTCCTCTCTCCTGGTCGGCTAAATAATTTTTATTCTGTGTTTGCATCAAAGGATCACAAAAGTATGGTTATTGAATTTGTAAATGAACCAAGCTGAGTGACACAGGAGACACACTGTATGATAAAAATGGTGACTGGCTGAAATCTTCTGCAGAACTTAATCATATAAAATGCAATAGATAAAAAGATGAAGTACTGCTCATGGGCCACAAAGAAAAGAAAAGAACAAAAGGAATCCACTGTGTGAGATAAGAGGTGGTTTTTGAAGCAGCTCCTGAGAGGAAGTCTCAGAAGTGAGTCCATGACAAAATGATGGTGAGGAAATGGTATTGTTCCAGCTATCTAACTCTGTGGAACAAACCACCCCCAATTCCACTTTACAGAAATTGATGAGCATATTGTAAAATTTATATAGAAATGTAAAATCCAAAACAGTATTTTTTTTTAAGTGACAAATTTGGAGTACTCACACTTCCGGATTTCAAAATTTACTGTAATGCTACAGTTATCAAGACAGCATGGAGATAAAAATATAAATCAATGGAGCAAAATCAAGAGTCCAAAAATAAATCCTTATGTTTTTAGTTGATTGATTTTGACCAAGATGCCAAGGCAATTCACTGGGGAGAAAGTAGTCTGCTCAGCCAATGATGGTGGAACAACTGGATATGCAAGAATAAAAAAAAAAATTTAAGTAAAAGGATGAACATAGACCCTCACCTCCTATCACATAGATAAATAACTCAAAACACATTGTTCCACATTACATATGTGGGGTTAGTCTTTTTTTATATGATCCAATGGAGTAAATTTAAGCCAATGGCTGGAAACTATTCGGAGGAAAGATTGATATACCCAATCAGGAGGAACTTTTCAAACAAGAGATGTTGAAAGCTCCACAGCTGAAAAAATTTCAAGAATAGGTAGAATAACAAGACACAGAGGAAAGATTGTAAATTAGTAAAACCACTTTGGAGATCAGTATGGCAGTTCCTCAAAAGATTAGGAATGGGACTACAATCTATGACCTGGCCATGCCACTCCTCAGTATCTTTACAAAGGAATTGAACTTAGACCACTATAGTGATGCATGCATATCCATGTTTATAGCAGCACAACTTACAATAACCAAATTATGGAAACAACTTAAGTGTTCATCAACAGATGAATGAATAATGAAAATGTGATGTATATACACAATGAAACTTTACTCGGCCAAAAAGAGGAACAGAATTACATCATTTGCAGGAAAATAGCTGGAACGAGAGAATATTATGCTACGTGAGATCGGTCATTCTCAGAAAGTCAAGGTTGGTATGTTTTCTCTCATATGTGGAAGCTAGAACAAAAATAGAAGTCAAAAGAGACTTTAGTCAAATGAAGAGATAAAACAGTAGAATAGTGGAAGGGGGTTGGGGAGGGGAGAGAGGGGAAAAACCAGGGTTGAGGAAGGGAACAATTCAAACAAGTCAGGTTAGATCCATATGAGGAGGTTTGGCTACCAATCTCACTAATATGAATGGAGAGTGAGGAAGGGGGCAGAGAGCGGATATACACCAAGTGATGTGTACAGGTATTTATATATCACTTAGGTTCTCACTATGATGTATAATTACATCACACCAATAAAAGTATAAAAACTTTAAATTAGAAAAAAAAGAATAGGATAAATAACCATTGACAGAAAGTAAGAAAGGATCACATTCAGAAATCTTAAATTGTACTGCTGGAATCTCTTATATACTTGCTGTTTTGGGTCCATTCTACCTATTAATTACAACAAATGTTTCTGCAAGTCTCCTACAATGAAGACATATATTTCAATTTCTTCCTGTGGCACTATCAATTTTTACTTCACAGATTTCTATGGGTTTCTATTGGATGAACACACATTTATCCTCTTGGTGAATTGAGCATTGTTGTACCATATAGTGATCCTCTACATCTCCATAAAGGTCTTAAAGTCTTCTTAAACCCTCTCTCTTTCCATCTTTGTGTATACCTCACACACAGGTGACTTGAACTTGATGTCAAGAATTTATTCCTGACAGTCAAACATCCTGTGTGAAAAGAACCATCAGGAGTCTAATCTGCATCATTATATTTTTCCAATAATCCACTATACATCAATCAGAAGCCCTAAATAGACATGGTAAAATGCCTGCTCATCAGTCACAAACTTGTTAGGTTACAAAATGTTTAAAATGTCCCTTGTCAATCACCCAAAATCAGCATGGCTGTTCACAAAAAGTTTCTGCCTTTCCTTCCTTTGATTCCTTTTCATATTCATTTTGCTTTCTTTCCCACAATTTCTTTCAACATTTTCTCAACTTTCTTCAGGACATGTCTCCCAACACTAAGCTAAATATGAAAGGCACTGTAGAAACATGTTCTGTACAAGTGTGCAGCAGCAGAGAATTGCTCAGCTGAGCAGAACTCCGAGATGCCTTTCAGCAACATCCAAAGTGAACATTCTCTCTGCTAACACTTGTCAAGATTTTCAAAATTTCTACACATAATTTTACCAATTGTATTTAGAAAATAACTTATTTTCCCTGAAATCATTTTGCTAAAAATTAAGTTGAGTTTGATGGGTATAAATATAAAATTTCCCCATATAACATTGGATGAAAAATGTTATACTGAGAGGTTTGTGTATTCCATAAAGTTTGGCTAGTAAAAGAACTTCCCACCAGGAACATTTAAGCTGTAGAAAAATTCTACAAGGATGTCTGGATATTTTCTAGTTCAATCTACATTTGTCTTGTAAGTGGTGCGTTTGGTCTATTTATATTTATTGTAATATTGATAAATTTGAACCTGTTCTTACAGTATGATTTGCTATTTTTCATGTGCCCCACATTTTTATGTATTTTAACATATTCTTATATTTTAAAAATAGTATATAGCCTTAATGAAAGAGAACTTTTAGTTCCTTCTTACATTCTTTGATATTTGCCATAATATCTATTACATTTATCTTATACTAGACTTTAATTGTGGATCACCAAGAATAAATTTCCTTCTTTTTTGGATGAGGAGGGAATAACTAGAGACTGAACCCAGAGGCCTTCTACCTCTGATCTACACCCTCAGCCCTATTTTATTTATTTATTTATTTATTTATTTATTTATTTATTTATTTATTTATTTTTATTTTGAAACAGGATCCCACTAAGTTGCTAAAGGTCTCACTAACTTGCTGAGGCTGGCCTCAAACCTGAGATTTTCCTGTCTCAGCTTCCCTTTTTAAAATACAACATATTTAGTGGCTCGGTCGACTTTCTCACTGATATAATCCAAAGCAACTCACCACACAACTTGGAGGAAGGAAGATTTATTTGCTCATGGTTTCCTTGGAGAGTTTTGGTTAAGTCTATGTGAAACCAGGGACTGCAGATCTCAAGGCATGGTGGGAAGCAGAGAAAAGGAGACTGTAAGGCTTTGCTCTCACATCATGGAGACTGGAAGCAGAGAGATCCAGTAAGCAAGGGGATTCAAAAACACGAGCACAATCCCCACTCCTTGTAATGGATTTATTCACTGATGAAATTACAACCCTCATGACTCAATTACATCAACTCTGAACACCAATTTATAAGCCCTTCAGGGAACATTCTATATCTAAGTGTAAGATTCCATCCCTGGACCCTGAAGAGCTCATGTCCATTTCAGAATGCAAAATGTATTTAGTTCACCTCCAAGAGTCCCCACAGTTTTAACATTTCCAACATCATTCAAAAGTCCCAAAGTCTCCTCTGAGACTCAAAGTGAAAGCTTGGCTGTGAGTCCCTGTAAAATAAAATAAAAATAAAAAGCAAGTTGCATGTATTCAATGTACAATGACAGAGAATAGGCATTTGCATTACAAATAGGAGAAATAGGGCCATACAAATAAGGAATTAGACCAAAACAGTATTAAATCAAGCATGGCAAGCATTTGATCCTGCAACCAGCTCCACTTCTGGCATCCAGGGCACATGGTGGTAAGATGCAATCTCTAAGGGGCCTTGGCAGCCCAACCCCTGTGGCCTGGTTGATTGCAATGAGCAGCATACTAGCTCTTCCAGCCTGGCTCCAAGGCTCACATCTTGTAGCCTTTCCTCTCACTCATTCCAAGTTTCTGGCATTTCTAAATCCCAGGGGTTTTTCTTGCAACCTTAGCTTCACCTTCACAGCTTTATAAATTGGCCCATTTGAGCCTGCTTGCAGGGATTCCAAGACTCCCACACATTTCCTCACTCCCCATGCATTCCTTTGAAATATGAGGGGAAGCCTCCATGACCCCTACTTTCCTCAGCATTACATAAACACCCAAATAAACCACCAGCAGAAAAGGTAGGCATACCCTTTTCAATAACTGCTGCTGGGCTTATTTGAATACTGGTAGCTGCCAGGCCATTTTCATTCATAGTAACCCACTGGGACCTTGTTTCCTTGGTTAAATTTGGGCTTGAACTACCCCAACCACATTCTTTTCTTTGCCTCTATGCTTCTTTTATTTGCTTCTATAGTCGACTTCCCTTCAGCCATCTTACTTTCTTTCACAGTATCATCTCTCTGGGGTCCAGCTATACACATGACTTTCTGGCCAAACTCCAAATCTATAACATTTCACTGTTTTCTCTGCTTTGCTTTCTGCTCCCAATATTCAGTGTACAACTCGTTGACCACAAACATAAATATCCACAACGCAGTTTGGATAATTTGGTGTTTTGAAATTTCCTCTGCCAGTTTATTAATCAGTCCTTCATTTTTAAAAAGTTCCAGAAAATAGGCAAAATGCCAATAAGTTCTTTGCTAGAATTTTTCCATGGAGTCCTCTTTGTCTTCCATTATCTACTGAATACAACCTGTACTATCCACCTTTCTAGTCACATTCTGACCTTTCCAACTTTCTCCCACAAACCAGTTCCAAAGACTCTCAAAACATATAGTCAGACTTAGATATAGCAGTGACCTCACTTCTCTAGTACTAATTTCTGTCTCAGTCAACATTTTCACTAACCACACAACTTAGAGGAAGTAAAATTTATTTGCTCATGGTTTCCTCGGGGATTTAGGATTCGGTCCATGTGAAACCTGTGACCCTGGCTCTCAGAGCATTGTGAAGGAATAAGAAAGAGGGAGAATGTATGTAAGGATCTGCTCTCACACCAAGGAGGCTGGAAGTAGAAGGATCCAGAAAACAAGGGGTATGAGCACAATCCCCAAGGCCACCCCCAGGGACCAACATTCTCCAGCCATATCTTACCAGCCTACATTACCACCCCTTGCAATGGATTTACCTACTGATAAGATTATCTCTCATGACCCAATTATATCAACTCTGAACACCAATCTATGAGCTCTTCAGAGGACATTCTGTATCTATCATAACACTTAGATATCTTAATAGCTTTACTTTTTTAAGTTTGTAAAATATTCTGGATTATTCCCTGTCCATATTTACTCATCCCTACTCCTTTCAATGAGGTTCTCCTTGAGACAGAGGCTCACAGGTCTGAGAAATTTATCTTTCTCTCATATTTAAATAACAATGTGGTTGGGTATAGTTCTAGAATACAACACTTTTCGATACTTTTTTTTTTTTTTTTTTTTTTTTTTTTCGGTACTAGGGATTGAACTCAGGGGCATTCTACCTCCGAGCTACACCCCCAGCCCTATTTTTTATTCTTTATTTTGAAACCGAGTCTCACTAAGTTGCAGAGTGCCTCACTAGGTAGCTAAGGCTGGCCGCAAACCCGGATCCTCAGGTCTCAGCCTCCCGAATGCTGGGATTACAAGCGTGCGCCACCACGCCCGGCACTTTTCAATACTTTTAAAAAAGTATTTCAGACTTTTCCTTTCCTCTAAGGAGGTAGAGATGAGGAAAAATGATGATGCCACCCTTATATAACCAAACAAAAAATAGTGTTTTTTCTTGAAGTAACTGGAGTGCTGAGCTCCTGGGATATCCACAGACCTAACCTCTAAGACTAGGTGAGATACACAAACTGGTTTGCCTTGACAAGAGATAATCAGACACCAAGAAGGAGAATTCAGCTAGGGAAACTAACAAATTGGTAGAACATGCTGTGGGCACTAATGATAGGTGAGTAAGCCCCTGGGTGGGTGGGGAGGTCAAGAACTAGGAGTATCCATAAACTATGTGTGTGTGTGTGTGTGTGTGTGTGTGAGTGTGTGTGTGTGTGTGTGTTACTGGAGATTGAATCCATAGGCATTCTACCTCTGTGCTACACTCCCATCATTTTTTTTTTTATTTTAGAACAAGGTCTCACTAGGTTGCTGAGAGTTTTTACTCAGTTGCAAAGGCTGGTCTTCCACCTGTGATCCTCCTGTGTCAGCTTCCCAAATACTGAGATTACAGGCATTCACCATCACATCTGCTATACACTCTCATAGTGTCTTTTTTTACAAACTCTACTGAGCACACACAGAAAAGACTGGGAGGATCCTAAGATTCCCCCTTGTGGTGAAAACCTAAAGAAGGGAGAAAGAAAGCACTACAAGAGGAGCACTCCACTGGTGCCCTTGTTCTCTATTCCATTTCTGGAGGGAAAGTCTAAATTGGTGGGATAACAAATTCTGTAACATTTGGGAGACTGGTGAAGACTCATTGCAGCTGAAGAAAGGTGATAGGAGATAAAAGCTCTCTGCTCCTAGGGGCTGGGACTCACACGAGGGATGAAAGCCAGCATGGAAAAGGCCACATCCTTCCAGCCTATGGTAAGGTCAGCAGCCATGAAGTAACAGACATATTGAAAAAGACAGGCCTTTTTCTGAGTGCAGGACACAGTGAAGACCTCAGGCCAGAAAGCAGAGTACACATTGAAAAATATCCTCTATCGAACCAGCTCCTATCCAAAACACAAACTATTACTAAGGAAATACGATGCCTGCAATTCACTAAGCATTACCATAGCAACAACAAGCCTCAAATCCAGCCCAATTTCTAGATAGATTAACCCAAACTGCTGTTTTAAAGTTTTAGCAGAAGGAAAGATATATCTTCTTTTTAGGCATAAAAAAAAAATTACTTCAATTCCAAATGCCCTTCCCAAGATTTCTACCTCTCAGCAATAACAACAACAAATCATGATGCATACAAAGAGGCAAGTGAAATGAACATTCTCTCAAGATAAAAAGTAATCATCAGACATGACACACATGTTAGAAATATATGACTGTGAATTTTAAATAAGTATAAAGAACATGTTGTGGGCTCTAATGGACAAAGGTAAGCCAGATCCAAGACCTAGTGCATAATATCAGCAAATGCGGATGTTAGAAAGAAAAAATAGAAATGTTAAAAATGAAAACTGCAGTAACAAACATAAAAAAATGCCTTCAGTTGGTTCATCAATAGAATAAATAAGCTAAAGAAAGGCCTAAAGAACTTAAAAATCTCAGAAAATTTCTCAAACTGAAGATAAAGAAGAAGAAAAAAAGAAAGAAAAACTGAACAGAGAATCCAAGGGTTGTGGAACAAATCAATTGATCTAAAAGAGACAATTGAAATGCCAGAAGGAAAAGAGAGAAATAATGAGTCAGAAGAAATATTTGAATAAATTATCAAGAATTTTCCAAAGTTCATGACAGAAGCCAAATCACAGCTCTAAGAATCTCAGAAAACACCAAGGAGGATACATAACAAAAAGTTAAACAAAAATAAATAAATTAAACAAAAATGATACCCATAGAGAAGTCAAATGGCTGAAAATGAAAGACAAAGAGAAAATCTTGAAAGAAGTCAGAGGAAAAGAAATCCTTACATATTAAGAAATAAAGATAAGAATTTTATCACTTATATCACACTTTCCTTAAGATGTCTTGAAAACTAGAAAACAATGGAGTAACACTTTCTGAGTGCTGAAAGAAATAAAAAAAATTGTCAACAAGAATTCTGCAGCAAGTGAAAATGTTTTTCAAAAATAAAAGAGAAATATGAACTTTTTTCAGATAAACAAAATCATACAATTGATAACCAGCACATCTATATTATAGGAAATATGAAAGAAACTTTTCAGTCAAAAAGAATATGGTACAAAGCAGAAACTTAGCTCTAAACAAAGAAATGAAGAGCACTGAAAATGGAAGAACTAAAATTAAAATACAATTAAAGGAATTAATTTTCCTTGTTTTTATCCACTCTAAAAGATAATTGATGATCTGAAGCAAGAATGATAGCAGTGGTTTGAACATTTACACCATGTACAAAAGTAAATTATTTAGCATAAAGGCTAGGAAAGAAGAATTGGGAACACATGACAATAAGGTTCTTCAGCAAAACATAAAGTGGTATGATTTTATTGGAGAATATATTTCTAATTAATTAAAGGTATATATTGTAAGCCCCATGGCAACTATTTTTGAAGTTTTAATAGGTATAAATGATAAATCAGTAAAGAACATAAATAGCATAAAAATTGCTCAATTATCCCATGAGTAAGCAGAAGAGAATTGAAGAACAAATAGAACTAAGTTAATTATTAGCAAGGTAGCAAAAATTAAATCCAAACATATCAGTAACTGCATTAAATGTGAGTGGGATAATGACATAATAGGACAGTTAAAATATGAGATTATCAGATTGGATTTCTAGAAGAGGATGATGAACACCCAAACAGTATAGTTACCTGCAAGAACCCAACATTAAATACAAAGACAAAGGTAGGTTCAAAGTAAAAGAGATTTCTGCTTCAGGGAAGATATAGTAAATGTACTTTCCCTATCCTATCACTAAAAACAATGTAAAATCTTGGAAATTATATATAAAGCAAACATATGAAAACACTAAAAAGTGGAGATAAGAAGGTACATCAGCAAGGTACCTTGAAACCTAAACAATAGCATAGTGGTGAATTCCCTGTTTTTCTTTTGCCTTATATGTCCTGAATTTGGAGTTGAAGAAGCTGGCAACCTACAAACACCAAGACAAAATAACCTCCCCAAAGCCAACTCTTTCAGTTAAAGGACCAGGAAAGAGGCAGTCTCACAAGACAAAACATTTCCAGACAATAATCACTCTACTCCAGGGCACCATCACTGAAAAAGCTACAGCTGCTCTGGCACACATTCTAGCAGAAGTCAAGTAAGAATTTCACACTTTGACCCTCTCCAGGCTGTACAAAGACACATCAGTACCCCTTCCATGATGTTATGAGGAGAGGCCAAGTACAGAGACAGAATTGTATCTCCATCAGCCAGTAAGAAACCTCTTCCACCAACACACTTCCAGTGGAGAATGTGTGAAAAGCCATCAGTAAAAAGGCATCGCTTCCCTTACCGGCTGGAGTAGTGCCAGAGGAAACTTAAATGAATGTCAGGATGGACAGTCACTTCCACCCAACAGTAATTAACAAGATCACAACTACTGCAGTGCCAATGAAGCCCACATGGGGAGCTAGAACTCACAGCCCCCAGCACAGTAACAGAGAATATCTCCTATCCTGGGTGTCAGACTAAGTGGGCAATGTAGACTTCTACTTTCACTTGCCAGTAATAAGGCAAGAACTTTCCCTTTCCTTTTTGGAGCAGTATTAGCCAAAGCCAACTAACACAGATATAAATAAGTTCCAGAGGCTCATAGCATCATATGATAATGTTTCAATTGAAACTCCCAGGTCATACTAAGATCCAGGGAAGTCTTAACTGAGTTTTAAAAAAAGAAAGCAAAAAATGTGTCAATAGATACCAACACTGAGATGACAAAAATGATAGAACTATCTGACAAAGATTTTTAAGCAGACACAATAAAAACTGTTTCAGCAAGCAATTACAAACTCGAAATAAATTAAAACATAAAATGTTTCACCAAAGAAATAGAAAGTCTTACCAAAAGAATAGAAGATATAGAGAAGAATCACAGGGAAAACTTAGAAAAACTTAAAAAAAATAATAGCCAGAGGAGAAACTTGCAGACATCAAGCTTAACAGTGGGAATTCAAGAAACAGAAGAAAGAGTAAGTGAATTGAAAGATAAAGCAATTAAAATTACCCAATGTGGACTACAAAGATAAAACAGACTGGGAACACAGATTCAGTAATCTGTGAGAAAATAACAACATCTAACATTTGTGTTATTGGCGGTCCAGAAAGAGATTAGATTATTTGTGCTTAATAGTTGAAACAAAAATAATAAAATTATCTCATGTGGTTCTAAAAAATACACAGAGGAAATATTCAGACAATTACATTATAAGTGCAGAAAGCACAGACGTAAAAGGGAATTTCTATATCTCACTTGAGTGAAAATATAGCAGTACCAGTGACAAGTTATGTATATCAAATGTAATTTCATATATATATATATACATATATATATTTTAATTTTTTATAATTGGTGCATTGAAATCATACATCTTTTTGAGGTACAAGCTGGTAAAGGCATATATGCACACATTTCTCATTTAACCCCTTCCCCAATACCCACCCCACTCCCTCACCCTCCCTCCTTCTCAAGTTCAGTTTAGTGATTGACTTTGATATATTTGTAAAAGTACATCATGTACTTCAGGTGCTATCCCCCTCCCATCCATCCCCTTCAGTTAAGTCAACTTCTTTGCTTATCGAGGGTTTCTCCTTTTTCATCTGGAGACCCTCTTATGCCCCATCTTCTCCCTAGCATCTGCATATTAGGGAGAACATATGCTTTTTTACTCTTTGTTACTGGCTAATCTCACTTAACATAATGCTTTCCGGTTGCATCCATTTCCCTGCAAATAACATAATTTTGTTCTTCTTTATGGCTGAGTAAAATTCCATTGTGTACATATCCCATAGTTTTGTAATCCATTCATCTGTTGATGGACATCTTGGCTATTTCCATAGTATAAACAGATGCACATGCATCAGTCTGATAGTTTGGTTTCTATTCTTTTGAGTAGATACCCAGAAGTGGTATTGCTGGATCATATGGCAGGTTCATTCCCATTCATCTGAGGGACCTCCATACTGTTTTCCAAAGTGGTAGCACTAATCTGCAATCCCACAACAATGTATTAGGGTTCCCACTTCTCCACACCCTTGCCAGCATTTGTTGTTGTTTGTGTTTTTATGATTGCCATTCTGATTGGAGTTATGTGAAATATCAAGGTAGTTTTGATTTGCATCTCTCTGATTGCTAATGATGTAGAACATTTCCTCACACATATATTGACCATTTGTATTTCTTCTTTTGTGAAGAGTCTATTTAGATCCTTTGCCCATTTCTTGATTGGGTTATTTGTTTTCTTAGCTGTCATTTTCTTGAGCTCTCTGTATATCCTAGATATTAGACCTTTATCAGAAGAGTAGCTGGCAAAAATTTTCTCCCACTCTGTGGGCTCTCTGTTGAGGTTCTTGATAGTTTCCTTTGCTGCACAGAAGCTCTTTAGTTTAATGCAATCCCAAGTATTGATCTTCCTTTGAGTTGCTTGTGCTTTGGGGGTCTTGTTGAGAAAGTTTTTACCTGTGCCTATGTGTTTTGGTCCTATGCCCTCTTCAAGTAGCTGCAAAATCTCTGGCCTGACTTCCAGGTATTTGATCCACCTTGAGTTGACTCTTGTGCAGGGTGAGAAAGTGGGGTTTATTTCCATTTTCCTGCATATGGTTAACCAGTTTTGCCAACACCATTTGTTAAAGAGGCTATCTTTTTTCCAATGTATATTTTTGGCTCCTTTGTCAAAAATCAATTGACTGTAAGCACGTGGGTCTGTTTCTGAGTCTTCTATTCTTCTCCATTGGTCTATGTGCCTGTTTTGTACCAATACAATGCTGTTTTTATTACTGTGGCTTTGTAGTAGAGTTTGAAGTCAGGTATTGTGATACCCCTGCATGGTCTTGTTGCTAAGAACTACTTTGGCTATCCTGGGCTTTTTGTTGTTCCAAATGAATTTAAGGACTGATTTTTCTATGTTTATGAGGAGTGACCTTGGTAATTTCATAGGTATTGCATTGAATCTGTAGATCAGTTTTGGGAGGATGGCCATTTTGATGATATTTATTCTGCCTATCCAAGAACATGGAAGATCTTTCCATCTTCCATCTAAGGTATTCATCAATTTTTTTTTACAACTTTTAATAGTTTTCCTTATAGAGGTCTTTTACCTCTTCAGTTAGGTTTATCCCTAAGTATTTTCTTTTTTGGGGTGCTATTGTGAGTGGAATTGTTTTCTGGATTTCTTTTTCAGTGGAATTATAGTTGGTATACAGAAAAGCTTCTGATTATTTAAGATTGATTTTGTATCCAGACACTTTGCTGAATTTGTTGATCAGTTCTATAAGTTTTTGGTTGACTTTGTTGGGTCTGTCTTCTAAGTATAGTATCATGTCATCTGCAAAAAAGGATAGTTTTAGTTCTTCTTTCCTTATTTTTACCCCTTTGATTTCCTTCTCTTGTCTTATTGCTCTGGCTAGAGTCTCAAGTACTATAATTAACAGAAGAGGTGATAATGGGCATCCTTGTCTTGTTCCTATTTTTAGTGGGAACTCTTGCAGTATTTCTCCAATTAATATGATGTTGGCTGTGGGCCTATTGTATATTTCTTTTATGATGTTGAGATACGTTCCTTCTATTCCAATTCTCTGAAGTGCTTTTAGCATGAATCAGTGTTGGAACTTCTCAAATGCTTTTTCAGCATCAATTGAGATGATCATGTGATTTTTTACTTTGATTCTCTTTATGTGGTGAATTACATGGATTGTTTTTTGTATGTTGAACCAGTCTTGCATCCCTGGGATGAACCTGAATTGGTCATGTTGTATAATTTTCTTGATGTGGTTTTGAATGTGCATTGCTAGTATTTTGTTTAGCAGTTTTGCATCTATGTTCATCAATGATATAGGCCTATAGATTTATTTTCTTAAACTGTCTTTATTTGGCTTTGGTATTAGTGTGATGGTGGCTTCATAGAATGTGTTTGGGAGGGTCCCATTTCTTTCTATTTCACAGAATAGTTTGAGGAGTATTGGGATTAGCTCTTCTATAAATGTTCTATAAAATTCACTTGGAAAACCATCTGGCCTGGGTTTTTGTTTGATGGTAAACTCTTTATTGCTGCTTCTATCTCTTTGATTGCTATTGTTCAGTTTAAGTTTTCTATATCTTCTTGACTCAATTTAGGAAGGTTATATGTGTCTAGAAATGTGTCAATTTCTTCTAGATTTTCCATTTTGTTGGCGTATAGTTTTTCAAAATCGTTTCTGATGATCCTCTGTATTTTCATACTGTCGGTGGTAATATCACCTTTTTCATCTCTTATTTTGGTAATTTGGGTTGATTCTCTTTTTCTTTTGGTTAGTTTGGCTAATGATTTATCTATCATTTTCATTTTTTCAATAAAACTTTTGGTTTGTTTATTTTCTCTATTTCTTATTCTCTACTTCATTAATTTCTGCTCTGATTTTCATAATTTTCCTTCTTCTACTAGCTTTGGACTTGGACTGTTCTTGTTTTTCGAGTACTTTGAGCTGTGTCATTAGGTTATTTATTTGGTAATTTTCTGTTCTTCTTATGTGAGCACTCAGTGCTATCAATTTTCCTCTTCGTACTGCCTTCAAAGTATCCCAGAGGTTTGGGGGTTTTTTTGTTTTGTTTTGTTTTGTTTTGTTGTTTTTGCGGTACTGGGATTGAACTCAGGGGCATTCTACCTCCGAACTACATTCCCAGCCCTATTTTTTATTCTTTATTTTGAAACAGGGTCTCACTAAGTTGTGGAGTGCCTCACTAGGTAGCTGAGGCTGGACGAGAACCCGGATCCTCCGGTCTCAGCCTCCCAAATGCTGGGATTACAAGCGTGTGCCACCACGCCCGGCCCAGAGGTTTTGATATATTGTGTCTCTGTTTTCATTGGTTTCTAGGAATTTTTTAATTTCTCCCCTTATTTCTTCTATGACCCAATCCTCATTCAGCAATGTGGTGTTCAGTCTCCGTGTGTTTACATGGTTACTCTGGGTCTTCTTAGAGTTGATTTCTCATTTTACTCCATTGTGGTCTGAAAAAATGCAGGGAATTATGTTACATTTTTTGAATTTGCCAGTGCTCCCTTTGTGGCCCAGAATGTGGTCTATTTTGGAGAAGGTTTCATGTGCAACTGAGAAAAATGTGAATTCAGCTGTAGTTGGGTGAAAGAGTCTATATGGGTCTAATAGGTCCATTTGGTTTATGGTATTCTTTAGGTCTGAGGCGTCTCTACTGAACGTTTGTTTAGAAGATCGGTCTAGTGATGTGAGAGGAGTATTGAAGTCTCCCAGTATTAGTGTATTGACATCTATGTGTTTTTAGGTAATACAGAGTTTTATTAAAGTGGCTGCACCTATGTTTGGAGCATAGATGTTGATAATTGTTATTTCCTCTTGCTGGATTGTTCCTTTCACTAGTAAACAATGACCTTCTTTGTCTCTTCTGATAAGTGTAGGCTTGAAGTCTAATTTATCTGATATCATGGTTGCTACTCCTGCTTGTCTTCAAGTTCCATTGGCATGGATTACCTTACTCCAGCCCTCCACCTTTAGTTTGTGGGAATCTTTGCTTGTAAGGTGTGTTTCTTGCAGGCAGCATACAGATGGATTCTGGGTTTTGATCCATTTTTCCACCTTGTGCCTTTTTATTTGGGAGATGAGACCATTTATATTCAGTGTGATTATTGAGAGATGATTTTTAATTCCTAACATTTTGAGTTTTGACTTCTCTTTTTGGTGGTGTATATTCTTCTTTGCTTAGTTGTTTGCTTCCTGGAAATTATTATTTCTCTGGTTCTGATGTTTACTTGTTAGTTCTTCTTTGTGGTTAATCCCTTTGAGTATTTTCTCTAATGCTGGTTTGGAAGACATAAATTCTTTCAATTTCTGTTTATCATGGAGGATTTTTTTTTCCTGTCAATTTTGAGAGAGAGTTTTGCTGGGTAGGAGAATCTTGGTTGCAAGTTATTTTCTTTCAGAGTTTGGAATATGTTACTCCAGCCCCTCCTGGCTTTCATGACTTGATTTGGGAGGTCTAGAGTGGTTCTAATTGGTTTGCCTCTAAATGTCCCTTGGCCTTTTACTTTTGTTGCCTTTAGAATTCTCTCCTTAGCCTCTACATTAGTCAATTTGATTATTATGTGGCGTGGTGAACCTCTTCTATGGTTTTGTCTCAAGGGAGTTCTATATGTTTCCTGTACCTGTGTGTTAACTTCTCTGTCTATATTTGGAAACTTCTTTGAAAAGATTGTTTATTCCATAAGTTTCAAATTCTAATCCCTCTTCTATGCCTATTATTCTTAGGTTAGCACTTTTAAAATTGGCCCAGATCTCATCCATCGATGTCCAATTCATACTGTCAAATTTATTTTTTCTAAATTATGTATTATGGATTCATTTTTGGAATGATCATCTTCTAAGAGTGATATTCTATTTTTCATGTGATCTAATCTACTGTTTATAGTTTGTATTGATGCTTTCACTTCAGTTATTGCATCTTTCACTTCCTTCAAAGCTTCTCTTTGGTTCCTGTTCAGGGTGTCAGATTCTTTGTTTATTTGTTCCTTTATTTCTTTCCAACTCTCCCTACATTCTTTCTGAAAATCCTGTATTGTTTCTAGTATTAAAGATCTGAATTGTTCTTCTGGTAATCTCTGCCATTCTGGGTTGGTGAGATCTGTTATTGAGGGGTTGTGGTGACTCATTGTTTCTTTGCTATTTTTCCTTCCCATGGTTCCCCTGTTCTTAAATTTATATCTTTATTGCTCTTGCATGTTTTCTTGTCCAATCTCTGCAGTAGGGGTTTAGAGGTGTCTGCTGGTGTATACAGGGACAGGTTGTGTTCAGTGGTAAAGGTTGGGTGAGAAGTCACAGTGATGAATGCAAGAATAGGGTAAAGTAGAGGGTATGGTCCAGTGGAATAAGAAGTTGAGTGTGTTCAGGTGATATATTGTAAAGATTAGAGATGGTAGATATGTCGGGGGATTCTGGTAGTCAATGTAGAGTTTTAAGTGTGGTAGTATGAGATGGTCTTGATATGAGACAGGGAAAAAATGAAAAACAAAAGAGAAGAGAAAAGTGTTGAGGAGAAGAATATAAATGGGAGAGAGGGAGGGAAGTTTGTAAAAGGGATAAGAAGGAGATTCAACAAACTAAGCAAAAAATAACAAAGCAACCAATCATCCAAACAAACATAAATAAATCAAGGCAATACAAAAACAAAACAGAGTAAAGCCGGGTGTGGTGGCACATGCTTGTAATCCAAGCATTCGGAAGGCTGAGACCGGAGGATCCGGGTTCGCGGTCAGCCTCAGCTACTTAGTGAGGCACTCCTCCGCAATTTAGTGAGACTCGGTTTCAAAATAAAGAATAAAAAATAGGTCTGGGGGTATAGCTCAGAGGTAGAATGCCCCTGAGTTCAATCCCCAGTACTGGAAAAAAAAAAAAAGAGTAAAAACAAATAAAACATAACACACACAAAAAAAGGCAAAAAAAAAAAAAACAAAAAAACAAAAAAATCCCAAACCAAAAAGCAATGAGAAACAAAAACCAAAACCCTGGTAAAGAGCTTAAATTTTCAAGTGTCTCTGGTATTCTTATTTGCTCTGTCAGTGTAGGCAGTGGGTTCTGCTGATGCCTCTCCGGCTGCAAGCTTGTGTCTCTGAGCTCTCCACAGGGCCTGTGTGCCTCTCTCTCTCTCTCTCTCTCTCTCTCTCTCTCTCTCTCTCTCTCTCTCTCTCT